>JAAAKO020025197.1:0-30526 GCA_010015015.2 Bolitophila cinerea
TGTGTTGGTACATTTTTAATTACACTAACACTAATGTTTATTATTATTGTTTCAAACAAGTATTGGTCAACTATGTTTAAGTTTTGGAAAGCATATTTTTAAAATTTTATGTTATATATCAGCCGATTGAATCAATCAATCCTAATCAATCATTTAATTTTCTTATAATAATTATTCAAAATCATAGCAACTACACAAAACAAATCAAAAAATGTATACAGTTATTTTGTTAATTACGCTTACTGCTTTTAACATTGCAGCACACACGGTACAACACTTTTAAAGTTCACGAATATTTCAACAATTAAAAAACTACTCTAAATATCCACACAAGCAACCAGCGCACATAAAGATTTAGTGTCGAATGTCGCATGACACGCATTGGGGAAAACCAAAAGTATTTTTTTATAAATTATGTTCAGCTAAATAGGGGAATATATTATAACATAAATTTTTCTGTGATGTGGCATGTTTTTACTAAAAATGTTTATCGTATGAATAATTATGAATTATGGTGAATGTATGCAGCTAGGCTACAGGCCAACTTGGGTAAACTTGGATAGTATAAAATATACATATATATAATTGGATGTTAGTGGGTGTGTCGCATATAAACAGAATCACTATATATTTTTATTATTAACATGTAAAAAAAGGTGTGATATTGATTAATAAATATATATATATATATATCGTATGCTTGAAATTAGGATGATTAGAATGATGATCTATGGAGTGATGTGTTATTTTTTTCAAATGAAAGCCAGCCCTAATTTGTGCAATTTGATGTGTATAGAAAAATAAAAAAATATATTTTTGGAATGTTCTTTTTTTTTTGTTAGTTAGCAGTTTGATTATTTTTTGTATTTTCAATTATTATTATTGTACAATTGATTCAATATTTTTATATTTATTTCAATTTACAATTATTTCACGTATTGCTAATTCATTTTATGATAATACTTTCATCAAAATAAAATTTCATTGTATACTAACATAAAAAACGTCGATTTTGAATTCGGAAAATGTTTTATTCGCTAAAGGATAATGCTTGTCAATCTAGCCTAGAGGTTTCAAAGCTTATGGTTATGAATTTCGACATTACAAATTTTTAATTTAAAAAAATATTTTTAGTAAAATTTTATGTTTGATTGCCTAATCGTCATTCTTGATTTAAGTTCAAAAAATGCTGCTGACGAGTCACCGCGACAATCACTTTGTGACTCACTCAGTCAAAATGCTAGTGCTGCCTTTATTTAAAAGTAACTTACTTAAAATATATCCACTGTACTAATCTTTTTTAATATACATTTGTTCCCCTCAAATCATTTTAAATTATTTTTGTTCCAAATCAAGTAAAAATAATTCTAAAATTATAAAAATGATAAATATATACATTTACATATATGTTTGTAAACTAATTGCTGACACTTCTAATTTATCGTTGATAATACATAATAATACTATATAGCATACTGACTACACTGGTTATTGCTGAAAAAGATCTTCATCTCTCTGGAATGATCGGTATACATTTCATGATTATTATTGAATTTATTAATTTGTTTCAAACATTTGTTATGCATTATTTATAATGTTGGCCGCAGAACAATTTTATATTTTAATCTTGTCTTTATAGTGCAGACATACTTGAGACCTTTCCCACATGTTTGATTCGGAGGCAAACGATGATGACTATAGACAACTATTAGGTTTTGTCTGATGTCTGTTGAGTCCTTGATCTCTCGTATAGTTTAATGTTTTGAGTGTCAGTCCAGTCTATGGACCATTGTCCACTTGGTACTTATGTTTTTTTTTATAGAGGACCTAAGATTATCTGTTAGATTAGATATATTGCTGTCATAGCCGCTTTTTTGGCTACCTCCTGATATTTTCGTTGTCGTGGTTATGAAACTGTTTTGTAGCTCCCCACTATTAGTATACCGTGATCTTAAATCCGAATATATCTTCTGGTAGTTTTGGTATTTCTAAAAGGGTGCTGAGAATGTTAAGATCTGTTGGCGGAATTTTATCTTTGTATGAGGAGAGGTTGCCTGCAATATATATATTTCGATTGTAGCAATAGTTCCAAAATTATTTGTAAAATTGGTGTTTAAAAACAGGAAAACAAACATTTAGGTGCGATGAATAAATTTGTTTAGCCTAAGAAGAGCAGCTGGACTTTATCAAAAACATATTTCTTTAGAAATGATAGACCTATAATAATGTAATTCTTGTAAATGTTCAGCGATACAACTTATAACTATCAATTCTTTGAAATAGGATATCAATTTAAAAGTGAATCATGTTGTAACTAATGGCTATTGCATACCGGCTGTGGTTGAAAACCAGGATGAAATCCAGGCGGTGCGTAGCCCCCGCCGCTTTGCATGTAAGGATCGGGAGCGTAATGTGCGTTGTTTCCATGTGGAGCATTAGGAGCATTTGGTGCATAGCCACCAGCACCAGTGGCACCGCCGCCAAACGGTGGGGCATATCCACCTGGTTGTGGCTGTGGCATTTGATCTTTCATTGGGTAGGATGACATGGCCTGCGGCTAAGGGTAGCTAAAACTAAAAATAATAGACTTATTTATTTTGTTTAAATATTTATAAAGAAGAGCTTTTTGGATTGATACAGGCTTTCTACGAAGATTGGTTGGATTTGTTAGCAATGCGTTATAATTTCATTTTATATTATACATAATTTTACACGAGACTTAATAGCTCACAAGATGTTAAGTCAGATGATGATATTACAGGCCTGTTTTATGAACGATGCTTTGCTATCACGAGCAACACAAATACATGTATTACAACAACAACGTTGCTCGATATAATCAGCAGGCTCACAATGTTTTGTATGCTGCTTACTAGCTTTTTATCGCGAGCATTCATAAATCAGGCCTTACCATTAACATGTTTAAACTAAAAAGCAACAGTCAAGCAAAATATAAGTTTATTTAGTAAACCCCGCACATATTGTAGTTTAAGAAATTTAAGTCTTGTCTTTTCAAGATAACACAATAACTATAAATAGATGCGCATATCGGAGGACTTCCTTTGAAGCAAACACATCACGTCATCGAACATAAATATTTGGCATAGCTGCACAGATTTTTATCCATTACAGATTATACACGCGACAGACCATCAATACCCGCCCGAAAAAAACAGGAAGGGGGTTCACCGTTTTGCCAATAGTAGAAGAATTACAGAAATAAATTTCCATATATATTTATTGATACAAAACAAACTTAATTACCTTCAAAAATGGGTTGCAAACCGGTCTTGATCTTTGTTTTGTAATTTTTTTAAGCTAAAAGGACCGAGGAATTTTAAAATTCGAGTGCGAGTGTGCAATCAAAAGAAGAGAATCAAGAACGAAAGATTGCGCAAACGTCAGATACCAAAGTGTCATTATCGGATGCGTTTTATTGTGGGTTGCGTTCTATTGTTTTTCTACGGGCTTTGTAGGGTTTTAAAAGTATACAGCCACAAAGAAAGAAGTATGCAGCCACTGTCATTTTTCTGCCGTTTGCATTGTTTTGATTATTTAAATTTAATTCATTTAATCACAATTCACATAAAAGCATTCATTCTGCGGTGATAAACATCCTGTGTACAAGTTGTGCCCGAAGTTATTTTTTATTCCTTAGTGTTATGATGTCCTTGCCACACATCCGTCCATCTAAATAATAAACATGGGCATTAAGAATCTGTGGTCCATTCTTCAGCCGTACAGCGAACGAAAACCACTGTACGAGCTTGAGGGCAAAATCGTTGCCATCGACTTGGCCGGCTGGATCTGCGACAGTCTGAATGTGGTCGACTATGCCGTCAGTCCAAAGAACTACTTAAGGTAGTTTATTGCTGGTTTTATGATTATTTATTTGTATTGAACACCTAAAATAAAGTCAATATTATTTGTTATTTCTTGCCAGAAACCTTTTCTTTCGAACGTGCTATCTTCTGATGTCCGGTGTAACTCCGGTTTTTGTATTGGAAGGAGACGCACCTGCTCTCAAATATGGAGTCATATGCAAGCGCAATGAACTACAGTTCCGTGGGGCAAAACCAAGGAATGAACCTTCTCAAAAGAAGTGTGTGTGTGTATTAGTTTTAATTTCAATTGTCATTTTCATAGAAAAATATTGTTTTATTTTTCTTAGGGCAGCTACACAAGAACCAAAGCGACCGGATAAGGGAAGGAGTCGCTTTAATTTCGTGTTAAAACAGTGTGAAGACCTGATTGCCAGCATGGGTCTTGAGTGTGTGCAGGGTCCCGGCGAAGCGGAAGCATTCTGTGCGTACATGAATGAGGCAAAGGTAAAGCATATCCATATTTTTAAATCTTAATCAATTTAGATTGTCCTTTGATTAATGCTATTTAGATGGTAGATGGCGTTATCAGTCAAGACTCGGATTGTTTTGCGTATGGTGCCACGAAGGTGTATCGCAACTTCTCGGTGTCGACACAGGGTCAAAATGCGGCACAGGGTGGTGCCGTGGACGTTTACGATCTGCAGCGCGTCTGTCAGGAAATGGGTAGGTGAACTAAAAATTGATTCAATTTAAAAGCTTATATAAACAAATAATGTATATCTAGATTTTGGTCCCAACAAAATGGTCGTTCTGGCATTGCTGTGTGGTTGTGACTACTGTCCGGATGGCGTTGAGGGTGTTGGCAAAGACGCTGCCATTAAGCTCTTCGAAACATACACTGAATCAGAAATTTTAGATCGATTACGGTCTTGGCGTGCTAATAACAATCGATACACGGCACTTGAGTTGAAGGTGGACGATAAAACGTATTGCGTAAACTGTGGTCACAACGGACGCACACAGCAGCACACAAAGAACGGTTGCGGACCGTGCAGATTGCCAAGGGGCTGTGATTCTAGCCTCTGGAAGTAGGGTTTGACATTAAAATATATCAATAGTATTTTATTGTTAATAATTTCAGGGAACAACGCTTGGCCATCAAAGCAGAGCTCGCTATTCGAAAAAAGGCAATGGCCAGTGCCGATTTCCCCTCTGAGGTTGTCATCGATGAGTTTCTAAACAGACCTCTAAAATTACCGCCGCTGAACTTGAACTGGAAGCAGCCGAATATTGTCAAGTTTCTGGTAGAAAAAGAAAATTTAAATTTGCTTCTAAATTGCTCTTTAATAATAAATTCATTTTGCAGAGATATATGACAAAACTGCTTCAGTGGGTCGAAGTGTATAGTTTCCAGAAGTTCCTTCCGTTGCTGACACGTTGGCAGCTTTTCCATTTTGGCACCGCAAATCCAAAAAGACCATTAATCGGTTTTGTAGAACCGGTGCTAATTAAAAAGAAACGCGCACCAAGGGGCATCGCTAGTTACGAGATACTGTGGCGGGACGAACACAACTGTTTTGACGGATTGATACCGTCTGATCAACTAATGAGTTTTCGTGATGAGAACCCAGCTGGTTTAGATGTTCTATGGAGCACAATAGAGCCAATGGATCTGGTAGAACGAGCATATCCGGCACTTGTGGAGGCCTACCTTGAATCCAAAGTGAAACCAAAGAAGGTAAAGCAAAGCAAAAAGGTTTCTAGTAAAAGAGACTCTTCTGATAAGACACCATGCAAGGCTAAGCGAAAGAAGAAAATAGTGGATACTGAAAATGTGCCTGCAGACAAGATCACCAAGCCACGAAAACCACGCGCTAAGATTTTAGCATCACAGAACTCTGAAACGGCTCCTCAGGCACAGATGCTCGATAGATTCTTCGTGAAAACAAAAAAGGCCCAAGAATTGGCGGTCGGCACTACACCACTAAGATCAACTGCCAAATCGTCAACGTCCGAGTCACCGCGTATCACGACTTGTGTTAAACCCATGAACTGGTCATTCTTTGAGGCTGACTCGGACCACTATACAAGTACAGACGATCCAGACCTATCGGCCATAATTCGTGGAATTGTGTCTAGACCACCGGAACTAACAGAACTCCTGGGTCGCAGACTTTGCTACGATGCTGTTAAATTAGATTCAACGCCTTTGGGCAAGCTTAAGGACAAACTGTCCAATGTAGAAGATGAACTAGTCAAGCCGGACGTCGACGAGAGCTTTGATGAATTCGATCGTATTGTAATGCAGAAGTACACTACAAAACCACGTCAACTAAGCCTGAAACAAGGTGAAAGCTCAACGCCGATTCTGGTACAGAAGTTCTTGCGTCGCCAGAGCTTTCAATGTGGATCACCAATACGTAATTCACCTATTGTGAAACCAAGTGAGTCCTCATCCGCCGTCGTCGATCCGAATGTCAGTCACTTTTTCGGTAATATCACAGCCGATGTGGACGCTTTCGAACAATCTGTTGACTATTTTAATATGAAAGATGAGTTTGGCGATGATGACGTGAAAGCGCTAGACTAAACACATAGTTAAAAGGGTTTTTGTCTTCAGCCGCATGGTAAAAGATTATCATACTCGATTTTAAATCACCCAATTGGCTGAACCATCCAGAAAAAATGAAATAAAAATGAATGCATCAGTTCTCCTAATTCCACAAAAAAAAACGTTGCTCTTGCTTATTTAAATAATGTATACTTTTATTGTATTATTAAATTTGTATCATAATTAACTAGGGTATTTATATATGATTATGATTATTGTGTGGCATTTTGTTTTGTTATATTTATGTATTTTATATTATAGAATCATTATACTCGTTTATTTTTGTTGCAAATTAAATCTAAGTAAAAAGTTATATTATTATTTAAGTTACAACGACACGGTTTAAATGCAAACAAATGCTCGTCAAGTTTGCATTATTGTTGCAATGCATATTAGCAAAAATAAATCTCGGCTAAGCATAAAACACATTCTAACAATGTTTGTGTGGGATAATTAAACATAATAGAAAATTAAAAAAAATAATATGATCTTATAACTTAAAAAAAAGTGTGGCTCATCGTGTATTTTGATTTGAATTTATTGGATTTTTTGATTTCCTAATTTAATGTTTTATTTAAAAGGAGATTTTTGCAAAACCCGATTTGATTGTCGCTAAAAATAGACACATTAAAAATAAAGATGAATGCCTCGATTCGTAAAGGTTACCGTGACTTATTTTCTCTTGGCAATGCGTGGGGCTTTTTTAATACGTTTCGTGAAGAAATAAAATTATCGGAATTCTTATCCGTGATTGCTTGACAGAATTTTAATAAAATGTATATATATATTTTTTGAACACACCATAATCACGATTATATACTAATATAATTTAAACACAATACAATTTAGAAGCTAAAAATAAATAAATAAACGAACATAATGGGGCATTCATAACAATAACAAAAAACGTGATGGTTTAATTTAAAAAAGGAGTGCCGTGGAATTAAAAAAAATGCATTACAATAGTTAAATAATAAGTTAATTGTTAAACGCAAAATCGTAATTTATCAAAAAAATACCAAAAATTATCCACACTCATTCACATTAGGCACACAACATTCATAAGGTAGTAGAGTTCGGGGCAGGGAATTGTTATGGATAATCTATATCTCTATATAATACGTAAACATGTGTGTGTTTGTTGTTCCATTTGTTGGTACGTGTCACGTCGCGTACTTGGTACTTTTCTATGTATTAGCTATAATATGCTACTCATTCCTTTGTCCTTTACCGTCCCATGTCCGTGTGTGTGTCTGTGATTGTTGTACACAGTTGTTGTTGTTGTGGTTGGGTGTTGTGTTGTTGGTTTAATTTGTTCAATTATTGTGTTTTTTTATTGATGTCGTCTGATTTGTGAGTGAGAGTGAGAGTGTAGTAGCTTCAGTCGCAGTCAATTAAGTGTGGTGTGCGTTGCTGTGGAGAATAAAAGGCTATTAGTGGATGGCGTCAGATTACCTGTGTAGTTATGAGGGGGTGTAGACCTGAAATCTGTTATTTAGTAGTGTGCAAATGCAAATACAAAACATTTTGAACAGTTAGAATTCAATTGTATAAAAGATTCGAAAGTTTAAATACAAAAAAACCTACCTCAGTCATTTAGAAAATATTTGTTAAACCTACCACAAACTTCCTAATTACTGTCCGTGCGGCCTACCTCATCGTCGTGCTCGTAACGCTTGCGCTTTGCATCTCGTGGCTCTTCGGCTTCCATAACCTACAAATCAACAGTGTAACATTCAAAGTACACCCATACGCACATACTATTTCCTACCTTTAATTTAACACCACAAATCTCAGCACCATGCAACACCTCGATGGCCTTGGCCGCTGCTGATTCGCTAGCGTATTTTGCATAGCCACAGTTCTTGTTTTGCAACAGGTACACGTCCAACAGGTCACCGAATCGACTGAAAATGTTGATGAGCATTTTCGTGGGCAGTGCCTTTGGTACACACACAACAAAACACCGTGACACACAGTCATCGGTGGACTTAGCCATCGGTGCGGGTGCTGGCAATGAGACACTGCAGAATAGCTCCTTTGAGGCACCATCAAACGGAAATACATTGTCCGTATTCACCTTGACGTCACTAAACAGTTTGTTGATGATGATCCGTTCGCACGGCGGATACTCGAGTCCGTGGATCTTTTCGCGTGCATACGCTGCTGCTTCGGGAGTATTGTACACAGCGGTGGCGTAGTTTGTGTTGCGTCGAGCTGTAGATTAAAAGATATGTTATTTATTGTTTATAATATTTATATTACAAAATCATCAGTATCATGTTCATACTTTCTGTAATTTGGCAGTAGTCCAGGCCAGGAACAATATCAAACAATCGCCAGAGCTGATCTTGATTTATCTAAATAATAAATTAGTTCATTAAATATTTCAAGGCTCTGTGCTGTTTAATTACTCACCATTGAACTGCACACAATATTCAATTGTACATTACCGGTGGCCTGTGGTGGGAATCCACCAGATATTGCCGAACTAAATGAACCGTGCAGCTCGCTCTGACGACTATGACTTGGAAACAAGTCATCGTAGCGGCTGGACGAAGAGCGCGTGTGATTGTCTGCACTGCGACTGTCACTCTGGCTGCTTCGCGTCGATTTCGGCTCGGCAAACTTAGCCTTGTACTTGCTGTTGCAGTTCTCAAACGCTAGGGCAGCATGTGAGAATCTATAACAAAATTTCAAATTTTAAATATATTTTTAAAAAATATGCCAGTTTGGTTGCCCTACTTTGTGTATTTAATGTAGGCGAATCCTTTTTTCTCTCGCGTGACCTTGTCTTTGATCAATTGCACGCTTTCAACGTTCCCGTACTCGTTGAACTCTGCCGTAAGCTCATCTTCGCTCATATCCTTCGGCACAAGCACAAACAAACGCACGTACTTCTCCTGTTCGTTTTCAGCACGATTTGAGCCTTGGTCACGACTGGACGCCACCAGAACCTTAATCGTTCGATTTGTGTCACCCAGCACTTTTCCGTTCATGTCCTCCAGAGCCTTTGCGGCGGAAGATGTTTTGCAAAACTTTATGTAGACCACTCCTGTAGGATAAAATATTTGTTTTTAATTTTTATACGGGCCAATCACATTTTTTTTTATTATTTACCCTTATTTTCGCCAGTCATCTTGTCTTTGACAATCCAGATCTCCTCGATTTTTCCAAACTTCTCAAATGCATCACGGAAATCGGCCTCCGTGTTGGCTTTGTTGCAGATGATAAAGAGTCGTGACATCGGCGGTTCGTCTGTCGTCGATACGGATCCGCTGCCACCACCGCCGCTGCTGCGTTCGTCGCGATTTGACGAAGACCGATTTCTGCTGGACATTTTTGTGTGCGTGTGGTCGATGTGTACGGTAAACGGGATTATGTTAATCCAGGATTTAGAGTTCAGGCAAGTACAGAATAATGTGAATAATGCGGATTTTTTTGTAGTTTTTCAGGTATGTGGTTCAGTTTTTATACGTTCTCGTTGACACATCAACGAAAAGAGAGTGCACAGAAAAAAACAAAGAACCGCTGAACTGAAATCACGTTTTGTTTTTTATTCGCGTGATTTTTTTTTAATGAGTGCGTTTAGTGATGCTATGATGATAATTACTTTTAAAAAAATTCAAATAATCTAAAATCAAGTGAAAAGTAACTTTTTTGACATTTTTGGTGACAGGCAAAATTTACCTTCTCTTCTCCGCTTTATGTTTTCATAATTTTCCTCCAAGTGGGAAGTAATTAAAGATGGGGAAAAGATGGCTATTTAAAAACCTCGATTTCGATTAAAATGGTTATAAAATTGGTTTATCAAAACTTGTGGTATATACTAAATAAATAATTTTAAAAAATACATATATGGCAACTCAGTACAATATGAAAACGTAAATTCGGGGAAAATCAGTACTCAGTCATATTTGTCACAATATTTTCAGCTGATTTCAGTTTGATTTTCTACGCGAACATAGTACTAGGCTTTCCTTCGAAATATTTTTTTTTTCAAAGAAAAAAAACAAGAAAAAATAATGTATTAACAAAAAAAGACTTGATGTATTTTGCCATAAGGGCCTGAACACTGCCCGAACAAGCATTAAACGCACCCATCGCATCAAGATTATTTATGTCAAACTCGCACGGAACCATCTTGAATATTGAGTTTCAGTTGTTTCGCAAGGAGAGGGGGCAGAAAAGTTTTGCAAGAATTTGTTTTTCGTGCACAATAAAAACTTAAAATCAGTTAAACTATATTAAAAAACGCTTGATCGTCGCTGTAAAGTGCTCAAAATCTATCCCGTGCCAGCACCCAGGTAAGTGCCATAGGTTTTCTGGCTGGAAAATTGTTTTTTCGCCTGCATTTCCTGTTTGTGTGTGTCGTACACATATTCTGTGGTGTTTTCACACATTGCGTATGCAAAAGGAATCTTGTCGTATCTCTTCTCTCGCGTAGTCGCGTAAGGTTCTTATCTGCAAATAGACGATGGCAGGCAAGTGAAAAATCGACACTGGCGCTGCGCGGTGCCCTCTGATCGGGTTTCGCTGGCGGACGATTGTCTCACGTTTGTGTGTGTGTGTATATATGTAATGCAAGTGTCCCGGGCTGTGGCGACGACGGGGGAGGGTTGGCGGCTCGATTTTTGGCTGTTCCAACAAATCGCACCAAAAATCGATGAAAATCATGGAGAAAATCTGCATTTTGTTTTTAACCTATATTCGGTATAGTTGGTTTCATGTTGATGTTTTGCCAACAAAATTAATTGCAATTTTGGTGGTTGTGTTTGCGCGTGTGTTGCGTGTTTGTGTGTGTGTAAGTTTACGTGTGTGCAGTTTAGCATAGATAATCTGAGATAATTAGGATTTGATATGGTTGGAATTGCTTTCGTCTTTGCAGTTTGATCACCCAGACATATATTAATCTCTGGTTTTGATTTGTTGTTGTGGTTTTCGTAATGGTATTGTACAGTTATGTTGTTTATTTGTATACATATATTTGTATGTTGTCGAACTTGATGAATACATATGCGCATGGTTGAGTTTAAAGTACCCTAATTGTGGCTATGTTTATGTGTTTAGATGTTTATTTTTGCATTATGACACATTTTCAGAATTGGGTCACGTTGGAAAATTGGGTTTTGCTGGACAGTCTTATAAGATTTTTCTTATTTATGGTTTAATGATTTATCTGAATGGCAATATTAATAAAAAGATTGATAAACGATTAAAAAAGTTTGGTGAAAGTGCAGTTTAGGATTTAGTTCCTGGGTACTATTTCTTCTCCCTATTTTTATACAATTTGCTATAGAGGGAGGAGGAAGACGAAAAAAAATGATGCCGTTATTTTATAAAAGGTCAAACCTATACATCCTTTCAGTTTTTAAGCTGTGGGGCTGTATAGATTTCTCATTTTGAAAAATAATGGCAACAATTCTCCATCATTTTTTAATCATAGATATTTAAAAAATCTTTAATTTGATACCAAATGTTTCGTGATTTAAAAAAAAAAAATCTTCGAACCCTACCCATTCCTATTTCCCAAGCATTAAATGTTGTTATTCCCCATTCCCTTGAAACCTTATCGGGCAAGTCAAACAAATTTAACTTTGTCTAATTTTATAAAATTCAAATTTGTGTACATCTTGAAAGAATCTGCATGCATACAAACGATCTTAAAATGAAGAGAACCTTTACTCCTTGCTCGAGCTAAAGCCAAATTTTGTAATTTTGATTGGATTTATTTAAATTGTTTTAGAATGTTTATTAGAATTTCATAAATAAGAGTCAGAATCTCAGTGGCTTGTATTTGATTTATATTGAATTTCTTTTTTTAAACTGTTCTATTTAAATACCGGTAAAACATACTCTTAATTGCTTAAAAAATCTAAAAGATGTGTATTCCTGCAACAATATTTTATCGATGAGTTTGTTTTGATATAAATTCTCTACTCCTTTTTTATTGGTAACTAACTTTGACAACCCTTAATTTTTTTTTGGGCAGCAAAGGGTTAATGTAAAAAAGCAGATAATTTTTACTCAACTACTTAATCTAGTGTCTTTTAAATGTTTACTCTTTTTGCCCAATTATTGGTTTTGATCATATTTAGTCACCCCCTAATGAGAGGTAGGGGAAAAACTATTAAAATGCATTGTCATCGCCAACAAGTCAATGGGCCAAGTTTAGCTCGATTGGATGACAATAAGTCCTTTACTTAGGCCACGTGAAACTAATATAGAGATTTTTTAAAAATAGAAAGTTATATTGTTGTATTTAAACTTTCAAAAGCATCTAATATTTCACTAATAAGTTGTGGAATTTGAGTTTGATATACGAAGAAGATCGAACAAATTTTATTTTTAAAAAACCCTCCTTTTGATGATTTTTTTGGCACATATACTGATCACAGTTTTTTCTTTATCTTTGATTTCGAAGTCATGGATAAATAGGCGTTTAAATGAATTGATGACACAATTTCCCCGCGGCTTCTAAAGCTAGTATCACACTGACGGATAAACAGGCGGTTTCTTCGTGTTATTTCTTCGTCGAGGAGTTTAAAAAACCGTCTGATTTGTCTATGACACTGTTTTTAGGGTAATCATACTAGCAGATAAATGTTGACGGAGTTTCTCCGGGATTTTTGAACTCCACCGACGGAGAAATGAGACGTTTTTTGCCAGGTGATCACACTTGGCGACAGGAAAATCCCGTACGGAGTCGAGAACCGTGTTGTCGTGTTGCCAAAAGACGTATTTGCAATGTTCCTACGCTCCACAGCTATACCAAACAAATTTGTACGACTTCTAAATTATTTTACTGATTATCCGTTCATAAATAATTAGAAATGCTCACCTCAACTTTTTTGGTTTAGTCCAAAATTATTTTACAGGGTGTTTTTTCTTTGCGTATGCGGTACGTTTCACAGCTATCCCCAAATTGGATTCTCCGTCAAAAATCTCACGGTTTATTCGTTGCTGTCGGTTTTGGAATGATAACACTATAACGGAGAAACCGTCTGATTTCTCCATCTGACGGCAGAAGGAGAAATGAGATAACGTTTTTTTTTTATCCGTCGGTTTTTCTCCGTTTGCCGATAACACTACAGACAGACAAAACCGTTCGATTTTACGAAGAAACCGTCTGTTTATCCGTCAGTCTGATCGTACCTTAAAAGTGGCTTTATCAAAGTAGCCCAAGTGCAAGTGCTTATTTAGACGAAATTAACCGGTAAGGATTACGCACTTTAGAAACAGTTTAAACTCTGTATGCGGGCAAATGAGCATTTTTTTAAGGCAAACCAAGCCGTCTGGAAATAGTCTGCAAAAACTATCTCTAGGTCATTTGTTTAAGCTCCTGATCACTTATAAATCCTGAACTGCAAGTTACATGTGTTTTATTAGACCTCAGAACCAGTCTGAAGGACGCGGACGTTAGATTAGATTTTTTTTTGGAATATACGTCTCTTAGAAAATGAGACGAACGCACGCAGGTCTCAATTTAGACCCATTGTTCTCTTCCGAAAAACTATCATACTCAAAACCATTACGATTTTTGCATAAAGATCAAAATATTTTTAAGTTTGAGCGTACCCAAATCGTCTGGGTATAGGATAAAACATCCTAACGTTTCCTCTTCCATACATATCCTCTACAGAGTGCGGAGCTCTTACCTCCAATTTTATAGAGGTGCTTATTAAGTGTTTAGATTGTCGGTATTTTTCGTCTCCCGACCTCCGTTTTGATGGTGGTAAAAGGTTGCATTCCGATGGCTCCAGCCCATACAAGTCATTGCTTGAACCATTTCTGGCCATTTCGTCGTCCTGACTTAAGTAATCCTCTAAGTTAAAAAACCGGATGAGCAAATATTCAATGGGTATTATTCATTAACTTTTTGTCTTTGCGCGTATACCACGTTTAATGGATAATTTATTTTTATTAAAGGGGGCTATTTTTGTTTGTGAAATGTCTATATTCTATATTAAAAAAAATATAGGATCGAATTAATATTTTTACCTTAATTGTTTTTGAGGATAAGTGGAGGGGCTTTGTAATTCGTAATTAGTTTATTCTTCACAAGTAACATTTTTTATCCTAATTGAATACATTAAAAATCCCTTATTTAGTCAGTAATGTAGGTGATTGTTTTCGGTGAAGTTCATAAAATAAATAGTTGCACACAATAAGCTAGTTACTGTGACTAAAATACTAAAAATAACCATGTATAAAATATTTTTTTTTATATTATAACTTTTTTTAAAATAAAAATAATGTTTTCTTAATTTTTTTAGGAATGAACTGTAACAATTAGACAGTAACTTTTGCGTTCGCCAAACACTCTATAAAACATCACCTACACAGCCAAACACACACAAACATTTATACACATAAACATACTCTTTTACGACCACACGACAACAACTTCGTTCAGGATGTCGATTCCAAATGCACTAGAAGCTCCGTTGTCGGCCCCTAAGTTCGGCACCCTCATTCCAAATCGCATTTTCGTCGGTGGCATAAGGTAACACATAATTCTTGTTTGCCAATTTAAAAACAATTAACAATTCTTCGTGCAAATCATTTTAGCGGCGACACCACCGAATCAGAACTCTGCCGAGTATTCTCGGCGTATGGTAATGTAAAATCAACCAAGATCATCGTCGACCGAGCCGGCGTCAGCAAAGGCTATGGATTTGTGACATTCGAAACGGAACAGGAGGCCACCCGGCTGCAGAGTGAGGTGAGTACTCGAACATAAGATATTCGTTTGTTATGTGTCTATTTTGGGGCATTGTTTTATTAAAACAACAAAATCCAATTTATTTTATTAAAATATATTATATCTATATATATATATTCTATTTTCTGTGTACAGGCAGGTTGGTATAATATAAATGAGAGTTTTGGGTTATGTCTACGGCAAATGTGTGCAGCCGAACGCAAATATACCATCTACACAATTCGAACAAACAAGGGAAGATTTTGATTTCGTTTGTTAATTTGGTTTACGTTCAGCCGACAGTTGTTGTTGTTGTTGTTGTTAATGTTATTCGTTGTTGTGTTTATATAACACGATATGGTACACACATATTCGCACCAATCTGCTGTTTGTTGTTGTTTTTTTGTTGTTTTTCAATTCATTTTAGTTTTTTTGTTTTACTCTTTTTTTAGATAATAGATAAAAAAATTCCATTTTTATTTTTTTTTTCAAGTTTTTTTAATTTATTTTTGTTATGGTTTTTTATTTGATTCCATTTTTAAATAAATAATTTTTACTACAATTTCACTTTGTTCATTTGAACGATGTAGACATTTTTTAGATAGTCCAGGAATGAGGGTGAGATTCATGTTATAGGACACACCTATTTCAATTGCGGGCTATTGCTTTCCGCACATTTTCAAAACAAATACACGCCCTTACACCCATTCCACACACTTACACACACACACACACACACACTCGTTTTGTGTACGTTCTGCTTTTTGCCATTTGCCAAGAGAGAGTAAGAGAAAATTCCTCCGTATCGCCGATCCGCCACCTGTTTGTTACACTCGATTTGTTTTCAAATAATTATTTATTTTAGAAGTAGCCATCGTGTTGACTCGTTTAATCGTTTGTTCTTCTGTTACGCACACATACACACTCACTATAAATAATTTACGCCGATAATTTGCTCTGCGTATATGCTGCGTGTGTGTGTGGGCGTTTGTTGCTACTTTTAGCTCTTCCTTAATGGTTTGCAGACACTATATGAGAACCATTGTTATATAAATATTTTGTTGGTTACTCTTGGCTTTCGCGCACTTAAATATACACACATACATACTTTATACTGCCCAGGTTGCAGTTTCTGTGTGTGTGCGTCATCACCACAACATCCCTTCCTCCCCCTGCCCGTTAGACGCGCTTGTGTAACATCGAGTGTGTTATTTGTGTGTTCTAGGGTGAATGCGTCGTGCTGCGTGACCGGAAGCTGAACATTGCACCGGCAATCAAGAAGCAGGTCAGTCACATTAACACGCAACTTCTTAAACTTGAGAAACAGCCAACAATTGATTCTGATGCACCTTGTTTTACATTTGTTGTGCCACGGCAGTCGGTTGGCGTCACCAATGGAGCTGTATACTATGCAGCTACTCCGCAGACGCCCATGAGCAATATGCCAATCGATCAGTTTGCTGCCGTTTATCCGCCAGGCGTGCCAACGATATACCCACCGACATTGCCGTACCAGCATTTCTATCAGTACTACAGTGTGCCAATGGTGAGTTTTATTGATATTGTAATTTGATTTGGATTCGAATTTTAATTGTTTCTTTTTTATTTATTTCAGCAAAACGTACCTATCTGGCCACAGAATTATCAAGGTAAGTGATATGCTGATTTTGTTTGCATGCTTTCAAATGCATATGCGTTTCTATAGCACAGAAATACTGCGACACATTGCCCCGCTCTTTTTTAATAGATAAGATTTCCTATCTAAAATGATAAAGAAAATCATGAAACATCATACAACAAGACAAAAATACAATATTTTTCATTGCGGTTTTCCTGACCACGAAATGTTTTTTTTAGTTGGGCAAAGGATTTTTTACACTTTTTCGGAAGAGGAGGAAAGGAAACTGCGACGAAGAGCTTTTCTCGCCAAAATCTAGCTAATCTTTGGCTAACCACAACCCATTCCCATAAAATATTATTTTAATATTTGGAGTCGATGAGAGGTCCTAAAGGTGAGAGGAAAGTGCTCAAAAGGGCTCGCTTTATAATCCTTTAAATTTCTTCGTCTCCATATATCTATATATATACGTATATCTCCTTTTAAAACGACACTAAAGTGAACTACACTTGAAAATTCGTTCTTTGTGTTTGGATACATCGTAAAAGCGGGAAAGAGTCCAAACAATAAATGGTAGTTAGTGTTTTTTCGCCAAAGGTTATTGAATGGTAACGTGGAAAAGCCTTACAAAAGAGATATATTTTTTATAGATAATAATTTCTTTAAGCAATAAGTGCTTTACTTCACATATCCTCCTTTTTGGAGTTTGGGATTGTTCCCAAAATTATCCAATTTTTGGGAGGGATATGGGAAATATTTTTATTTAAATCCTATATTTGTCTATCTAATAAAGAAGTTTCATGTACACTTAAAAGCTCCTTAAAAAGATGTATGGGTTGACCCAAACACACATGGGGAATTTTTATGCCGGTAACATTCAAATAAACTTCAAGTCAAATACAATCGAATTGGATAATTTTTGTGTTTGGTCGAGCACTTCTAGGGAAATTTTATTGTTCAACTATTACTATTTTTATTTGGGTCGGGAAATCCTTTTTTGTAACATTCGTTAAATTGCATGCACTCTTGTTTAAAATGTCTTTGTGCTAACTCTTTCGTTTCTGTTTTAGCTTTAAATGAAGATTGGTCTAATAATGCCCTTGCATGCAAGAAAAAGAAATTAAATTACGGTAATAAACGGTCCCAAATCGCGAGCTGCTTTTTATCAAACTTCTACTTTTCCATAGAAATCCTTTTGTTTTGGTTTTTAATATTCTATTCTGTCCATTTTCACGCAGGCATCTATCCCTGTTAAGGACAAACAAAACACCTGGTGCCAACTTATACTCTAATACACAAATAAAGAAAATACAAATTACTGGAAAATTAAGAAAACAACCCAACACAGCCCGTGCGCGCCCCCCATTATCGTGCGAAAAATCTGCTGCCGTCGCGGGTACAAGAATCACAAGAGGCTTTTTTAAAAACCAAAGAGTTGTTTTCGTTGTTATTCAATTATAAAATAATATTGTTATTAGATGATAATGCAAAACACCACATACACAGAAATACTATCACAAATCACACACACACACACACAACAAGGATAAATTAACAGATACGAACATATACAGACACAAGGACTGTATAATAATTTATAAGTAATATTTATTATCACCCTGCAAACAAAAATATAATAATTACATAATTTGTGTGTATAAATAATCCGAGGAAAAATTTAAAACAAAAATACATAAAATCACATACACACATTCTCATACCAATCATACAGCATAAAATAAAATACATAAATACAACAACAAAATAAAATACGTGATAAGAAAATTTAGTGATCGTGTATATAGATCGAAACTCGCGCGGTGTGTTGTTCTTGTATAGAATGTTATATATTATAAATTTATATATATAAATATTTTTGTTATATGGTATAATATATTTATATATGAAAACAGCGCGCGCGTGTTGAAAAACAATAATAACAACATTATCATGATCGAATATTTACAAAACGCAAGTAAAACCACTCACATACAAAAGGACACACACACACACATATTCACACTTCTACACACAAAACGGCGATAAATTTCTATACCTTATTAGCATATTTAACGAAACGGCAATAACAAAATACCCTGTTCCTAATTTAAAACTCTTTCCTTAGTTGCATTTGCGTATATAATATCACGTTCTTGTTCTTCGTCTTTATTCGTTTCGTCACAAGAGCGACGGTTTTTCTTTAGTTTTTAAAAATGCTAAGCAAAATGATGGAAAAGTATATATATATAAATTCTCACGAATTTTGACCTTATTGTCAAGAAGCCTCAATACTATACTAAAAAAAAAAACAAAAAAGAGTAAGAACGAGTAAAAAAACACACGGCACACACATGCAAGAAAAAAACGTGAAGGAATCAAAGTGTTAAAAAAATTACAACAAAACAGCAACAGAACATTAATAAGAAACATTAGAGCAGAACAAAAAGATAAACCAAAACAACCGTAGACATCTCTATTGAGAACCAGAAGAAAAAAACAAATATATATTATATTATATTAACATATAAATTATAAACAAAATATATTATATTATTATATATATTATTAAAAAAGTGACAACAGAATAAAAACATTATTAAATTAAGAGATAAAGATCACATACACTTACAAAAGGAATATACACATTTAAAAAAACATTCATTTCATACACACACACACTCAAACACAAAACACTCACAAACACACACATCCATACTCACACCTCTACTCTTGTACACCCTCAAAAGCAATACAAAAAGTATAAACATAATTAAAAAACAGTCGGTGATATTTTGGGAAAATATAAAATTATACTAAAAACTATAACAAAAAAAAAGTGTAGACGAATAAAATTGTTGACGACTATATATATATTATATATAATAATTATTAATTAATTATAAAGAGGAAAAAAACACTAAATAATAGGTAATTAATAGGTTAAATAAAAAACCAACAAACACACACATACATACACATTAAATAATTATTATATAGTATTTAAGGTGATCTATATTAAATAATTGTAATTGTAATAAATAATACTAAGTAAATAATACATACAACAACGTACACTAATTTTCTGCACATACATAAACCAACAAACAAAACATATAAGACTATGCACGACTGTGGGTTTGTAATGTTCGCTAGATATAATTTATAATTGTTATTTTTGAAAACATACGTTTCTTATGATTTCATCTTACAGTTTGCTTCTCGCTGTGAGTTTCGCCCGACGTATCCACCATAGAGTCAAAGTCAAATTTAATGATCGGCCATTTTGCTTTAATTTTAAAAATTTA
The DNA here is from genome assembly GCA_010015015.2 of Bolitophila cinerea. Lineage (NCBI taxonomy): Eukaryota > Metazoa > Arthropoda > Insecta > Diptera > Mycetophilidae > Bolitophila > Bolitophila cinerea. Next base: position 20,063 of record JAAAKO020025197.1, read on the forward strand.
TTTCCAAACCATAAAAAACAGTCTAAATTAGTTTAAAAAACCAAAGCGATAAAAGAAAACACACAGACACACAATAAATAATGGTTATGTTTTGTTTTTACAAGTCTGATTTTATCAAATCTCTTAGCGTGTAAGTTCGTCAAAGCAATTAAATATTTACTATACTAAAAAGACACTCTAAAATTAGCGCGAATATAAATTTAGAAATCACACACAAATACAACATTCAAAGATAATATTATTTTAAAAAAAAAAACTGCCAAACAAAAAAAAAACGATTCGGCAAGACAAAGCCTATAATCTTTGGGTGTTCTTCTTTTCGACAAGACAAAAACAACAACAAGTACGTTAAAACACTCACACACACACAAGAACAGACACACACCTCTTTTGACCGAGAAATTTTGATTAAAGTGCATTATTTTTAAGTCTAGCCACCGCCACACGCCGCCTGTTCTTCTTTTGAGAACCAGCGTGTGGGCATTGTTATAACAAACAAAAACAAAACAACCAACTAAAAAAACAACAACAAATGTAAATATTGTTATTTATTGTATATTTATATATTAGAGACGTTTGAGAAATTCGTATTCTTTAATTATCGGTTGTGTTTTAGGCGCAAATAGTAAATGTTAAATTTATTTTTGTTTCTCTTGTGCTTAATATTGTATTTATTATTATTTTTGTTAAAATTCTGGTGCTCTTTGAGAGCAACAACGGAACGGAAGTGATTATTTATTTCATAGTGTACATTTTTTGTTGTTGTTTCTAGCGGTAAAATCAAAATTTCTCTGTACTTTTGCGTTAGAAAATACGGTTGTGTCAAATTAAGGTACGATTTTTTAAAGATGATGCGTTTAAATTCTAGATTTACGAAAAGGCGTCGAGAAGGCGGACGCACGACACCACGACAAATAAACATTTTTGTCCGAGGTGTGCGTGCGCCCATCAAATCAGTTATATCGTTATAATTAGTAAAACAAATTATATATATATATATATTATATACATAAATATGTACACACATAAGGGTGCATACTAAAAACACTGTTATCTATTTTAGGAAATCAATATTAAACTAATTGTATAATAATATAATAATATATATAATATATTAAGTGGAAAGAAATAATACAATTTCCAGAATACACACAAATGTGGCCAAAAAAACTAATATTACCACCAATAACAACAACAAACATACACACACATACAGACAACTAAACGAAAGAAACAAAAACATCGCAAACGAGACATTTTTTGTTACTATTTTATAATTTTCAAATAAATATTTCGATATTTTTCAGTGTGGAGATTTCTCTATTTTCGAGCGGTGGATGCTTTTTTATGAAAAACGATTTAATGGTTCAGGTTACGGATTGATTCTGGCAATCTCCGTTCTGAATTGAGTTTAAATTATTCTCCTATTTCAAGAATTTGTTAAAAAAGTTTTTTTTTGTCATTTTATATGAAAATTATTAGCTGAAGGATAACGGATGAAATTCGTAATTTTTAAGTTTTATCCTTTTTTAAAAAATCATATAATTGACATTATACATTATAGTCCTTTACTGAACCATTTCCAGAAGATAAACTTAAATTAGTCCTTTATTATAGAATATATGACTATTGTACAACGGCTAAAAACCACAAAAAAACATCTTAGATTTAAACTTAATTACTTTACTATTTTTTAAGGCCATTATAGTTATACTGATTTGTCTTTTGTTAGTCGAAAATATACTTCTGAAATACATATTTATTATTCCCTAAATTTAAGTTACGGATTTCTCACTTTAAATTTTAATGGCCTTTTCCTGATTAGTGCTTTTTTAAATAAACACCTAAGAATTGAAAAAGTAATATTAAATAAAACTGTTAATTATTTAAAATAAAAAAAAATCGTAATTCATAATCTTGCGCTCCATCCCCACTGAATGCAAAATATTACCAAAACTTCAATAAAAAACGATCAAACGGTGCCAAAATATACTCTTTTCGTTTTTCGCTCAATCTAATACAAAATCTCTTTGATTTTATTAAAGCAATATTTACACCAATTAAAATTATAAAATATTTCTGTTAACTTAATACGAATTGTATATTTTCTAGTTTAAAGCTCGTAGGTTTTTTTCGAAAATGGTTTCCGACGACATACTGATGTGCGTGATGAAAAATCGATGTCTTCTTCGAACGAAAATATATAAGAAAAAAAAACAGTGATAAAAACAATATTTAAAAAAAATAAAATAAAAATGCAACAAAAAAAAACTCAAGATAATTAAAATTAACATTGAAAAACACTTCAATTTAAGATGACACAAAAAAAGAAAGACACATACAAATTTAACATAATCGCTCATCTCCTATTCAGATTTTAAAATATAAGAAAACAAAAAAAAACAAACAAATATATTACTCTTAAATCTATAAATATATATATTTAAGTATAATTAAATAAGAATATATAAATACTAGATGTGCACACACACACACATATAAGCAAACAAAAGATATTGCTGAGTGTGTGTGCACAGCGTAAGACACTGAAAAGGCTAGATAAAAAAGTATATATATACATTATATTCTATACTCGGTGCTCCCGCCTAAAATTCTATCAGTATTCTGAGAGAATTGCGGACGCATACCGTATACCACCACTTCCTAGCCCAATGAACGATACGATTCAATATGTACAATATTATTGCAAAAGACGACCAGCGAGTAACATTTTTCGCTGGTCATTGTTATAGCGAAAAGTGCGTTTGCGACAAGCGTCCATTTGCAGAGAGAGGGTTCTCTAATATAACTTTACACTAGAAAACTTGAATAATTCAAGTGCGGTTTTCTCTATATTTAAAAAAAATGTTTTATTTCACCTACTGAAATATTTCTTTGAAGAAACTCCCGAATGTCCCTCATCCCGCAAATGGATACGCAAGTCATTTAAATACACACAAACAAACACACATTGTTATCCTTCTTTCACCTGTTATGAAAAGATCGGAACCTTTTTATGTAGACTATTTTCTAATTTAATCCTATTTTAAACTGAAAACATCGAACCGCATACTAAAATTATGCACACCCTTGTTTAATTACTTGTACCACAGTAGCCCACCAGTCCCACCCTCTTCCTCCACTATAAAAAATACCACATTTCCATTCGTATCTTTTCGTCGGTGAAAGAAATGTTATTTAAAGAATTACATACATGTGATAGCTATTAAATACATACATAAATAATACAAATAAAATACATATATACCTTATATTTAAAATAAACTATAGGTCGTACTAACGAACGACACAAATACATAAAGACACAAAGACACACAAACACACAAACCAAAAAAAAAACTAAGTAAAACAATATAATAAGTCTATACAAATTAGGTCAAAGAAACTCTCAAATTATAATATATATATATACTAAAAAGTACACAAAAAACGATTCACATTTTTAGGAATAGACTGAACTTATATAACAAACACACACATACACTTTTAAATTATTATTATTATAAATAAATGTACATTTTTATTATGTTATCAACTCCACGTGAGTTGACTATTTATTATTATACAATCGAAAGATGCGCCTAAATTCACAATTTTTTTAATCATATTATTTATACAATTATTATAATGTCTATAAGAAACATTTATTGTAAACTTTGTACAATTGTGTAATTATTATTATATGAATTTTTATTTATACATATTATTGTAACACAAATAACAAACATAAACACACATACACACACAAAACACTTAACAGAAAAAGTTATACATAAGGCGAGAACAATAAAAATTGATAGAGAATAAAAAAACAACAAAAAACACACAGTATAATTAAATAAACTAAAAAAAACACTTGTCTCTATTTATTTTCTATTCGTCTGGCACATCCAACATATTATTCCTCTTTACAGTGTTTCATCGCACTCAAATCCGTCTCTTCAACGATAGCCTCGTCCCAAGGTCCATGTATGTTGTTCTTGTGTCGCTGCAGCCGAACAAAACAGTACGGACACACAAGATTTATAAACACGCTGCCCAGCACGTACACACATAGCAGAGACCACGAAATACGCATCAGCACAATGGCAACGGGCACAGCGACCGGTACAAACCAACTGGGTGTCCAGTGTGATCGCACGAATACCGGATGCAAAGCAAAGAATTCGGCAGCTACCACGAGTAACGTGAACGCATGCAACGGAGTGCCAAGTCGGGAGACCAGACAAATTGCACCGAAGATGGCAGCGTTCAATGAGATCGCATTTGACACCATGAACGCGGGCAAACCGTAGTCAAAGAACGCAAGGTGCAGAAACATCACAAAGAACGTAATCGTGAATATCGTATCGGTGCTGATGCTGTTTGTGAGCGTGTGCAGAAGTGGGGACATCAGGTGACCAAAGATAAGCACACTTCCGACGGTCTTGCAGTCGTTGAGTAGTGTTGCACGCCAACCGGACGCTCGACGCACATTATGGAATGTGTACGCTATGGTGGTGACAACGGTGGACAAAACCAGTACGCGTCCGGGTGACACATGGTCTGCGTACATGGCATGGAACACGAGCAGGAAAGCCACCACACAGGATACCTGGTGATTCAGTCGGGTTGCACCACGAATTGCCTCGGTGAGTTTGAACGTTTTTACGTCCTTGTTTTTTTGCAAGTCTTTCAGGAATGACGGATCCGTGTAGTTGTCCGCATAGCCAACGTTGCCGTAGAGTGTCTTTTGCCAGGGTTCACGTTTCTTGGACATGGTTAGCGCACGGCATCTGGAAAGTGTATTTGTATTATTGTTATTCTATTAAATGTTTTGTTATTATTGGTTTTACGTGATTGTTTACAAGTTTTTATAGAACAGAAATGCGTATTGTGTATTCCTTTTGTTATGACATTTAATAGAACTCTTCAGTGCATATGGATTATGCAATCAATATACGTCACTACGGAATGAGTGCATTTTATGTCTACTTTATTTTCCTATTTATATTTGTCTCAAATAGGTTTCGAAGAGGAACCCGAAATGAACCCCTTATGGTTGGCAGAGGTTCAAAGATGTGTAAAATTAAAAACAAATATTTCGGAGCGTTCCGTGATTCAAGGTAAGGGAGTTTGGAATCAAATTAAAGTTTTTTAAAATATCTATAAATAAAAAAAAGTGAAGGAGTGTAACCGTGGCTCGTCAGGTTACCCTTTTGTCATTGAAAGAGTAAATCTATAAATTTTAAATTTTTGAATAGTGCTACCCTGCGTGCCTATGCACAGCTGATCGATCATACATACCTTTAGTTTGTTGGTTACGGTGCTGCTTCGGGTGGTGATTTCAGCTGCTGACGGCACACGGTAGTGACCCCGCTGGAGTCTGCGGCTGCTGAGGGCGGCTTTAGTTCTAGGGGCTGAACGTATTTCGGCGTGGTAAGATCAACCGGACTGTGATCACCTTAACCACGCTTCTAGAGTACAGCTTCTTCTTCTCCCTTTAGCTCGGCGGCACAGGAAAATCGGAAAATTTGATAACAACAAAAAATTTGATAACAAACACACTTACGACACTTTATGGAACACTCCAATTTATTATTTTTTCTAATTTTTTACAAAATTTTCGAACGCTTTCCCCACCCCATAGGGGTTCTTTTCGTTTTCCCCTTAATGTTTTATTAATAAATATATCTTAAAATCAACAGTGTTTTTAAAACCTATGAAAAACAACTGCCAAAAAAGTAATAGAATTAATCCTACTTGGCCACATGCACAAAACTACTTAATCAACATCGAACGCACTCATTTTTACAAAACAAAATACACAAAACAAAAGTATCGAAAAACGCACACACACAAAAGTCACGGTCTGTCAACACGAACATAAATAAACATAATACAAGCTTGTAAAAACTCCCATAGTACAAACCTAGTGATCTGGCCCGGACAGTCGAATTACGCACAGAAACTTTGACGAATCCATGCCGATCGGCCCACTGTCCACATAAAATATGGCGTCCAACGATTCTGGCGTAGAAACCAGCAACGACAGTAACGACAACAATTTCGCATTCTCTGTGCCACCGAGCCCCCAGCTGAAAATGATTGGCTACGACGTCATGTCACCCCGAGCACCCGTACCCTTACCGCTAATGAGTACTAGTTACACACAAACTGTGACCGGCCAGTCGACCAGTGGATTCTCGTCCTCTCTGCAAAAGTTAAAATCTCGTTCTGCCATGTACAAGAACTACATCATGCGCCACACATCGCCGTACATTCGGGCGCTGCCCAACGAACGCAAACTCCGGCTGGCCGCTTCGGTGTCGAATGTAGAACTGCTCATTCGATTGCTTGAGTCTGGCGTTGATCCGAACTGTTCGGATGACTATCAGCGTAGTTCATTGCATTTGGCCTCCAGTCGAGGTTACACGGACGTTGTCACACAGCTACTTAAATACGGTGCAAAGCCAAATCTCAAGGATTCGCTTGGAAATACACCATTGCATCTGGCCGTGTGCTCGGCGAGCTCGTTTAACTTTAACATGGTGGTACGTATTTTGTTGCAGGGCGGTGCGAATGTACATTGCGTTGATCGTAGCGGTAAGAATCCACTGGACCTGGCCAAAAGCAAGCTGAGCATGATGCGAAGTCGTCGAGTGCACGACTCGTCACCGGAATCAGCAAAGATCCTGCTCGACATGACACGCCTGACGACCGTACTGATGAGCACGTTTTTGACCGAGAAACGCCTATTGGACGACATCACCTCACTAGAAGATCGTCTGGCAGGACTCACCACGAAGGAGGTCGAGGATGAAGCAGACGTATTGCTAGCAAAGGTCGAGCAACTTACACTGTCCAGTATATAGAATCTTGTTGCTGCACCTTGAGCATCCCGACAAGCTACCAACACACACACATGCAATATACAAAGAAATTAAAATTATATATAGAAAGAACCTATATATTTATGTGAAAAAATATTGCTATACAAACACACATGCTCTTGTGTCTAGTACGTAAGTATTAACAAAAAAACAGTATGCATCTTCGAAACACCTTCTGTGTATGGAAGTTGCGCTTTTTCTTTACCTTATTGTGTTTTTGTGCTAAGTGTTTTTGATAAGTATTTTACATCCCTGTATGTTACAGAGATTTACACCAATTTACCCACAAGAACACACACATATATATATACATATATATATAAAACATACACTTACACAGACATGGCAAATTTAACGTAGTACATATTAGGAATTATTGAGTATGTATAATGACGAAATCCAATTTATCGTTTTGTACTGAAAATGTATTTATGCAATGAGACAAATAAAATTCCATTTAAATCATAATGAAAATTAATAATTTTTTAGTTATGTTACTTTAGTGAGAAATCTATAGGTTCACAACTGTGTACATGTCGGATTTCTATCTAGTGGCCAATTGGAAATTTTGTGCCCATTTGATGGCCATTTAAGTGCAAACCAGTGGCCATTTACTTGACCATTTGAATAAAAATGTTTATGAGGTGGCCATTTAGGAATAAAGAACCAACATGTGGCCAATTATTTTGCGGGTTGGCCATTTGACAGTTAGTGTATTGTCCAAAAAAGAATGTTTAAGGGATGTATTTCAACAAAATGGCTAATTGGCAATTTGGGCCATTAATATTATTGACCAGTGCTAACAAGTCCGACTGCCACTCTGGAGGCACTTATAATTTTTCCACCGTTCCATACCTTTATCGAATCGGAGGCCAGGTCGGTGGCCTATAGGCTCTATCTGGATGGATAACTCACTACTCTTTATGGAATGACACAATCTCAGCCAGACCGGATTTCAACATGCCGTCTGACTACCTCAATCCATAGGTCTGTTTTCATAGAAAGTTTGGTGTCAGTATTTCCACCAGAGAAGATTAGAATCTGGTCAGTGGTACACTCCCGCCTGCGGGCGGAGAGGTTTGGTACACTGATGGCTCCCTCCAATTATGTAACTGGTGCTGGGCTAGTACCTCGCCCATCAAGATCTCTTTCGCACTATGCCGGTATGCTTCGGTATTCCAGACCGAAGATCCTATCATGCGCTAGAGAAATCGCTCTCTCAAATTGTTGTACTTAACAATCGTTTCTATATTTGCTCTGATAGCCATGCGGCCATTCAAGCTAGTCTAGAATAGTGCTTAATTGCTGGAATGAGCTCCAAAAACTATCACTCCACAACAACATGAGTTTATTTTTTTTCATAGGCCTCTCTGGCAACGAGAACGTTGACTCCCTAGCTAAAAACGGTAGCGATACCCTATTTAATGGCACGAAACCCTTCCTCGGAAAACAATTATCCCACAGCAGAACCTGGATTAGGGACTTAATATCAAATAAATTGTAGAGTCTCCAAACTGTTTCTAAAGAAAACATGTGCCACAAAAACCAAATCCGCGGTCATATTGGATTACAAAAAAAACTCTCGGTGCGATCTGGATTCCACCAGAGTCGGACCATCTTCTACCACTCGCAAAGAGAGCAGAGTTTGCCAGGAAATCAGGCCGATTTGTGGACAACCAACCCTTAACCCGGGTCATGTGGTACAATATGCGCCAATCATGTTGGCCTAAAAGTGCTGGAATCGCCTTAAAGGAGTCAGCCCCCCACCAAGTCATTATCATCATCATTACTTCCAGAAATAATTATTATTTTAAAAAAACATTTCTTGAAAAAATGATTAGATTCTCATTGAACCATACCCTAAAACTAAGATGATTTATTGATTTGTAAAGTTAGGGAAATAGGTAAGTTGAACTCTGCCCTTTGTTTAGCTTTAGCTTGGATTTCTCTTTAGGAAAATAAAAAAATATATAATTTTTTTTTGAATAAAAACATATTTTTAACCTCTCTTGTTGTTTGATTAATAAGGTATTTATTTACTATATACAAAAAACCTGAAACAACGGAACGCATAATTTTTAACAGGATTGATTCGGAAAGATCTCAGATATAACTCCATTCAGAGAGTTGTTTGTTTGTTTTTGTTGGAGAGACCATTTAGACCTTCCTGGAATGTCGGACGTAGGACGCTTTTTGGAAGGTCTGGTCTTAATGTGGTTCAATGGTTCCATCATAAGACATAAACCTCATCCACAGCACGGTGGCAGAGAGCTAGGAGAAAAGCGGTTGTTAGAAAACTTTTTTTTTAAATACATGGATTTGTGATCAATAGATGTCAGATTTTGCTCCTTGAGGGTGAGAGGGTGAAGTCGATTTTAAGGAAGATGGTAAAATTCATATAATTTTAAATACAATTTATAAAATATAATTACTTCTTTTGCCTAACGATTAACATTTGTTTGTTTCTGTGGAGAATTTAATTAAAAACTATCTAATTCGTCAGTTCTCTAAATCAATGGAATTTCTCAAGAAAATCTTAAATTATATGTAGTTAATTTCTGAAAATATGTAAATATTTGGCTTGATTGATGAATAAAAACCGTTCACTTGAAATATATAAACATATTTATTATTTCCAGATTGCGTTCTCTACTCTTTCTGCAGGTCTAGAATAACGCGGCGTTTGTGCAGTTTAGCCTTTAGAGACTGGTGACATTTTGTCCCCCTACCCTCTCATAAGGGGACCTTTCCAATACCGGATAACATAATATTGTCTAGAAAATGAATCCCTTAGGGGTGGGAGGGGTTCAAGGATTTGTTAGAAATTTAGAAAAATAAAATATTTCGGAGCGTTCCGGGAAGTGTGGCAAGTGTGTTTGGTATTAAGTTAAAGGTATTTAAAATATCTATAAAATAAAAATAAAAGAGACACCCCATTCCAGATATATTCATATAATTTGCTATAGGTAAGGATGGAAGGGGGAGGAGCAAAAAAGGATGCCATTATTTTGTAAAAGGTCAAAACTCTACAGTCCTTTTAAGGCCGTGTGGACACCCTTTTTAGGGCAGTGTAAGCTTTAATATGGTTTTAGGCCATTTAAACCTTAGTTCGTGGTTGGCTCACCCATTCAAAATTGAACTCAAAGAAACGTATAGAGAATATATATATTTTTTTGGCAATCTATAAATTATTACGGCTGCACCAAAGAAAAACACGTCTTATTCCTTACTTGGTTGATAACAGAGTGTTTTTTTCTTATTCTAAAACGTAGCGTTATAATAACAGTAGACGCTACGTCGACAAATATTATTTGATATACGATACCGCACGTTAAGCGTGAGATTCGAAATTTGATCAGCGCGACAAAACATTGTGCGATGTGGGAAATATAAAATGAATATAAGTTAATAATGGTGGCATGTACATCGTACATAACACCTCCCTCCTTAAAGTGAAGAATGAAGAAGTATGGTGAAGTCTTCAGTAGAAATAGATGAAATCTGGAACAACAAATGGGTGTGAGATTGATTTAATATTTAATATAATATAACTTTCCATTTGTAAGTGGTG
>JAAAKO020025198.1:0-14237 GCA_010015015.2 Bolitophila cinerea
AGTGGACTCAAATCTCTGCAGAGGATGTAAATTGACGGAGGAAACAGCTGAACATTACCTATGTCACTGTCCGTCTCCCTTCTCACTTCAGTTTTTTTTTTCCTTTCAAGGGAAACCACACCAAGCAAGATTTCCAATACCAAAATGGATTGATCCGTCTAATTCATATAGCTATCCAATTGGATTGATAAAAAGTGATATTTGTTTCTCTATAATAAAATATAACTGGGAGAGGCATAATGGGCCCAACTTTCAAGGCCTGCATGTCGATTTTCCAGGCAGTCAATCTCCTGAATAATATCTATCTATCTAATATCTAGTTGTAAATAACTTATAAATCTCTAGCGATTCATAAGGGTATATAAAGAATTCGACCATTGATTGGTTCAACTGATTGAATTTCAATAGTATTCAATCATTTATGAATACCGTACTGACGTTTCCGGAGTTGATTTAATTATTTCTAAATATACCGCACAGAATTGATCAATCATTTAATTAAAATCAGTTCCTTGAACTCAATGTTTTTAAATAGTTGAAGAATGTTGTGAAACCTTGCTAAGTAGTTGTTTTAACTGTGAAACAATTGAAAATCAGTGAATTGAATGGCAATTTAATAAAGTCATTCAAGTTAAAGTAAATAGATATTAACTTACTAAATTTCAATTACTTTTTCAAGGTCACCATTCTAAATACTTTCAAATATCTAGTTTCACACTCAAAAAAACATTTCATCACATTACATTTTCATTATATAAATTGTAGTTTTTAATAAATACGTACCAACAAACAAAGATTGAACCATTTCACATAAAATTCTTCCTAAGCTTCATCTCGAGACACACTAAAAATAAAAATACACAAACACATATATTTTTCTTAAGGATGTACTACGATTGGCCGAATCATGATTGGCAGAATGATACGATTGGCCGAATCAAGATTGGTCGAATTACGATTGGCCGAATCATAATTGGCTAAATTTAAAGGAAAAACAATAAAAAAATGATTCGGCCAGTCGTATCTACCGGCCAATCATGATTCGATTAATCGCAATTCGGCCAGTCGTATCATTTGGCCAATCAAAATTCGGCCAATCAAGTGACACCGATTCTTAAGATTTTATTTGGATTACTCACCTTGAAATATTAAAAGTCTATTATGTATTAAAAAAGTCATTAATTTGATAAATATCATTTAATGAACGCTGTTTATTAATATGATTACCCATATTATTATCAGTGTAATATGTTCAATTATTCAAATTCATCTCATCATCTCTTTTTCTGTTAAACACTTTGGAGAAACTTAGAAATAGTGCAAACTATCAATATTTAATCCTAACCCTTTCATAATAACAATTAAATACAATCACTTAGTTTAAATGATTTAATAACGCAAATAAGACTGATTGCCACCTGTAACTTGATTTCTGACACCACTTGTGTCAGTAGAAAATGAAGAAAACGTAATGTAATATTAAATGTTATAAATAAAATAAAACGAGACCGCTATTAAGTACCGAGGGGACTCTCACACCCGGTTAATATGATCCATTTAAAAGTATATCTACAGTGCAACACACATGTAATCCAATACACGCGGCGGCGGTTGCTGGCTGCGCGAGTGACTTTCTGCGCACGAGGCCCCCGAGCAGATTGAGCTGCATCGCCTGCACTCGTACTTTTCACAATTATGTTTTAATTATGCGATGCGCTGTTTGTGAATGGTGCGGTTATCGTATTATATACTTTATAAATATATATATTATAATTGTATTTGTATATGCCGTATCGTATTTTATAGAGGATGAGTGAATGTGTTGATATATTTCATATGAATAGATGCGTGTACGTCGAGAGAGGTCAATTACGTGGGTTCGGATTAAAGAAAACGATTTATGAGTCAATTTCTCTTAATTAATGTCGGGGAAAATGTATATTCTAATTTAGTAAATTATGAGCCAGCGAAAGTTAGTTTTTTCTTTATAATATATAAAAGGCTGAGAGTCTTTTGGTGATATTTACAAAAAGTATTATAAAAATAAATGAATAAATATAATTAACAAATATTTTTTTTCTAGGTTTTTCCTGTCGATAGGAACTGTGTGAACACTCTCAAATACACATAATGCGAGGGCATTCCTTGCTTGTGGCCATCGTGGCACTAGCGCTCCAGACCCAAGCACTCAGTAAGTATATATAAAAAACATATTTTCATAAACTAGTTTAAATTATTATCATTCATGTTCGATTAAATTAAAAGCACATTCTTTGAGTTTATTTTCTGACGATAGATTTAGTTTTGTGTGTATTGATTGGTGGTGTGACTTTTGAGGCAAAGACAGATGCAGCAAAGACATTTGCGACAAAGACAAAGACAAATGGGGCTAAGACAAATGAGTCTAAGATAGATGCGGCACATGAAAAATGAGGCAAACATTTTAGACATTTGCGGCACTTTTATTTCAGGCACATGACAAATGAGGCGAGGCCATTTGAAAAATGAAGCACATGACAAATGCGGCACGGACAAGTGCGTCACATTGTCAGGACAAATGCGGCTTTTTATATTTTATGTATACATAGTACTTTGATTACTATATAAAAAAGTGCCGCATTATTACCAACTCTAATAAACTATGCTATCTATACTGTTAGTTAGTTGTTACATCAAACAATACATCAACCAAAAATTGTATACTTCCAGGGTTATTGGTGGTGTATAGTCGCGACTATATATCACCACTTTCGGTTTCTTATAATCTCAAAACCGCACCAATACCCGCACTAAAAAAACTAAAACAACTTAAGTTTAATTAAATTCTTGGTTTTTGCTATATAGTCTTATTCTTATGTATGTTTTTTGTTAGTACTTTGCTTATATACTGGCAAAAAGCATGCAAAAACAACCTATCCACTACTTTTCTATCCATTATCTGATAAATTTAATTCTTTTAGCGCGCTTTTCTTTTGACACTTGGCGCCGTTTTTACTAAAACAACAAAAATCAATCAACAGAATAATGTCTATAATTTAATTTTTATATAGAGTTTTAAATGCGATGTACATGAAATAAAAAAGTCGCATTTGTTCGTGGCTAATTTTTTATGTGCCGCATTTGTCATTTATTGTTCATTTTTAAAATAGCCTCAATTATCTTATAACGCAAATACCATGTGCCGCATCTGGCAAAATAGCCCTGCCCATTTGTCATGTGCCAAATTGGTCATTTTCTCATTTTAAGAATTGACGCATTTGTCCTATGCCGCAAATTTAATGTGCCGCAATTGGCAAAATATCCGTGCCGCATTTGTCTTTGTCTTTGCCTCAAAAGTCCACCTCCCGTCTTGTTTTTTTAATCTTTTTGAACTATTAATCCATCTAAACAATTGTCTTAAAAACAAGCTCTTTAAAAATTCCACTCAATTTATTCAAATAAGCAAATTCGCAATATTTTGCAAAAATCACACTTTACTATCAAATGTTACTAATTTAAAAACATTTAACAATGCGCCGCATTTTAAATACAATCTTATTAAATAATGCAAACCTACGTAAATTTCATGAAACGGAGCATAAAGCAATTACAGGTTATTTAGTTCATACATGCAATACGCACTTTTTTTTGCAAGTGCATCATTATGTCTTTGGTTAACTAGGTTCAATTATTCATGTGCATTTGATTTCGCGGTGATTACACGCCGGAAGCTTTAATTTATAACGGAATATTGTAATTAAGACGTTTTCCCTGTTTACAGTTCACTCTCCACCCCGAATCATCAAACAGCCACCCACAGACGAACTGCTGTTCCAGGTGGCGGTGCAATCGAACGAAAACGACAAACCATTTATTATCGAATGCGAAGCTGAAGGAGAGCCTGCACCTAAGTAAGTAGACGTATATACTATATATATGAAGAGAAATACATATTGCTCCCGTGCACCCTATAATCTCTCTAAGAGCTCAATCTTGCAAATGCACTGTATATATCACTTGAATCGTCGAACTTGAAATGCTCAAATTTTGAATACACGAATTACTTGGACGATGCGCGCTGGTGCGGCCAAGACCCATTTCCATTTATCAAACAGTTAGTCACTCCATATGCGCTCGCCCAGAAATACGCACGCGCACGCATACCGTACACATTCCATGATCCACTAATTACCACACACCAAACATCTGCCGCATGGATCAAGGACGCGCGTCAGTGCTTATGAGCGTGCGCACTCAGACCATTTAGTAAAACGTATAATCGGAAAATTTGAAAATAGTATATACAGGCAGGCAGGAGTGCTTAGGAGTGCGTGTGCGCGCGTTGGAAAACAGATTAGAAGCATGGTCTGTAAACATAATAAATTTGAAACGCAGCTTAGAATATTGCGGCCAGGGCTGACATAATATAGTTCAACAATTAATTTAGGTTTTTTCTATATTTTAAACCGACTCTTTCGACGAACGCTCGTATATCGTATTCGCATTTAATATATTTAATATATTTAATATATGTAATATCTGTAATATATGTAATATATGTAATATATAATGAAATATATACATGCTCGAAGGCGTAAACCAATATAATAATTTTCGTTGGATTGCGTTCCAATAAAAACAAAAAAAAAACGGTCGGAACACCTGCGCCTAACGCAATTTGCTATTTTATTATTAATGTATAAAAATATACCTTCATTAATATGTGCGCGGGTGATAGTGCGAGAAGTTGTAAAAATGTATATGCTGAAAATAGACGCGTGGACATATTTTGACGCACTGTGACGACAATCGTATACATCATAATATTATATATATATATATATACAATTCTTTTAGACTACATATATAATATATTTTGGGAACAAAAACATTTGTTCGCTATAATGATTTTCGTTAAATATACATTTGATGAACGTAAATACTACGCAGCCAGAAAAACACACACACACACAAACAGTTTAATTTAATATACAATGGGCATTGATTGAGATTTTTAAAACCGGCGAGACGAACGATGGTTCATTTTATTCATTTAAAAAAAACTGCGTATATTTTCGTAATACGATTAATTTACAATTGATTGATTTCAATTTAATGTATAGCGATCTATTTTTGATTCATATTTACTGATTTTGTTATTCGAAGCGTCTGTATTTTTTATATATACGAGTATTAAGTATCAATAAACATTTAACCATGAAGCTCGGAAACAGACAACATAAATGACAAATAGCATAGATAAAATAAGTTGAATATTGATCGTCTTCCGAAACGTTGGAAAACTTTTGCCAAAGTTTTTAACTTATTTTTCGCAAAAAAAAAAAACGAATCTTGGTGATGTCGTTATAAGCAAATCTTCACTATAACATCACAGAGGCCCGGAAAATGACCTTGTTCGACCCTCGGGACGATTTGAGAAGCTTCTCTGGATGAACGAACTAAATATATAAGCCTCTAGTTCCGATGGTGGCTCCAAAAAAGAGTAAAGTTAGAAAAAAACATCAAAATAAGAAAACTAGACAATTAATATATTATCATATAAATTTATAAACCGGCAATTTTTTATTTTTTATTTTAGACCTTTAGAACATTCCTAAAATGTTTGATATATTTCCTAAAATTGAAAAAAAATTTATATGCTAAAAAAATTAAACCAGTTTTTATAAAAGAAAATCGTATTTTAAAATGTTCTAAAATGTCTCAAATTTTTAAAACGTAAAATATTTTGAGCGTATAAATACGGATGAATGTCGCTCGTGCAGAATGTCCATTGTGGCATGAGCTGTGTGAGGTGTGACACGTAGCGCCGTCCTGTTGGAGCCACATGACGTCCACATCCATAACATCCAATTTGGGCCACAAGAAATTAGTTATTATCGATCGGTAGCGCTCTCCGTTGATAATGATGGCAATTCCATCGTCGTTTTCGAAGAAAAACGGACGATAATGCCGCCTAGCCACCGACCCAAAATCCACACCTAACCAGTGACTTTTTGCGGATGCATTTCCACTTGATGGACTTCGTGTGGATTGACATCATCCCAAATACGACAATTCTGCTAGTTGACATACCCGTTTATCCAAAAATGGGCTACGTCGCTGAAGATGATTTTCTTGCTGAAATCGGGGTCCGTTTGCACCCTTATTTTTATAATAAAGGTGTATAGTCTGCACGTGTTGCTCGGTATTCAAAAACATGGCCGCAAAGAAATGTCAAAATCTATAATCGATAGATTATTTGACACATTTTTAGGGATCGGATCATTTTTTTGTTCCGACCCTAAATTTTGTTTTTATAAATATTGTTTTTCAATATCCTAATTTTCTAAATCTGTTTTTTCAAAAACAATATTTTGAAAACAAGATATCGAAAAACAGGCAATAAACCCCATTTTACACTTTTTAACCCACTTCCAGTTATCTGATCCTTATCAAACTTGGCACGTACACTCGTGGTCTTAGAACAAAAAAATTAATATATTTTAAGATTTTGTTTTTAAAAATATTTTTTAGCCTCTCTTGTTAAACTTTCTTTTAATTTGGTATACGAGGGCAGATCAATAGGTCTTTACAAAAACATAGAAAAAAATATATTTTGAATGGATTCATATATATTTTTCAACATAGTCACCTTTTAGCTCGATACACCGAGCCCAACGATTTTTCAACTTTTTCAAGCCGCCCAAATAATAAGTTTTGTCTAACATTTCAAAAAAGGCGTTTGTTTGAGCAATGACCTCCTCATTTGATGCGTTTTTTTTCCTCCGAGCCATTTCTTTAAGTATGGAAACGAAAAGATGTCGCAGGGGGACAAATCTGTAGAAAAAGGTGGGTGATGCAGCATTTGGTAACGCAATTGAAGTAATATTTCAGTTGTAAGGAATTGTGTCTCCTTCTGATGCATTATTATGGTAAAACAGGATTTTCTTAATTTTCAAATGGGTACGTTTCTTATTCAAGGCTTCATCAAATTTGTCCAAAAAGCACAATAATACTGCCTCATTATCGTCTTACTTTCTCCAAATATAGTCTATGAAGATTATGCCTTGCGCATTCCACCAAACTGTGGCCATAACCTACCCGGCCGATGGAAGTGTTTTTTCCTTCTTTAGTGCACATTCACCTAGAAAAATCCACTGTTTCGACTGTTCCTTGGTTTCTGGCGTTTAATGATTGATCGGATCCATGTTTCATCAACGGTTACGAAACGTTGAAGAAACTCAGTCGGATCACGCTTATATATCATCAAACACGCCTCTGACTTGGTTTCACGATTTCGCGTATCAGTGAGCAAGCGCGGCACCCATCGGGCCGATATTTTTTATACCCAGTGATATAACCACTTTGCGAGCGCCATCTCCTAGATTTTGTAAAGACTTATTGGCTTATCCTAGTATATGACCATCGATAAATAATTCTACACCTTTTTAATCCACTTATAAATATATTATCATGGTCTAAACTAGGCACGTGAAGTCGTTTGCAGGAAACTTTACCCTTCGGTCAAATTGGCGTTGGACAACTCTGAATCCGCAAAATTTTGAAAAATCCACGATTTTGATTGGTTGAAAAATTTAGGTATTACCTAAGTTCTCGGGCCCAGTGTGAACTGTTTTTGTTGTTTTGATGAATTATCCTAAAAGTTCAACATGTTGAATTTACTCCGAAAACACTCTGAAAACCACCAAAATGTGGATGCGGAGTTGTACAACGCCAATTTGACCAAAGAATAAAAAAATAAAACCAAAAAAAAAATTTTTGAAGTTTTTTTTTTTTAGTTAAAATGATTTGAGACTCCTCTTTCCGAATATAAAAAATTGTACAAAACCATTTAGCCGAAAGCAATTTGCCCAAATGCCATTTAGACAAAATAGCCGTGTGAATGACTGTTTTATCCCAATGGTCGTTTAGCTGAATGAGCCATTTGGCCGGATGACCATTTTACATATTTTTGTCAGAATTCTGGCATATCTTCTGACAGATCTCTTTAAATAAATGAGAAGGATAGAGACAAAACAGAACTTATCGGTCATAAGGTGCCACCTGCCTACAATTTTTATGGAGGAAAGTCAGATTTCTCTTAAAAAATATTTTCAAATATACGTAGAGATTTTTACACGCAAAGTCCATTATGTATATTATTTATATCGCCCTTGGTTAAGATTCCTATTTCGTCTAATCTTAGCCACAGCTTTGAGTGCAAATTATAAGAATGACAGTGTGCATTCTAAATGGCCTATTTGCCATACGGTACTTTGGCCAAATGGCACATTCGGCTATTACTTTCTTTGTATTCTTCTAACTCTCAAACACAAATCTTTGATGTTTTCATAATTTTTAATTAAAATACATATACATTTAATATAATATTTGTGTGACACTTCAAACGTTCTCCAAAATCCGTGGCTCTGCTTCAGTGGTCGTCGCAGACGCCGCTGCAATCAACTGATCGGCTAATTTTACAGTCACCGATCCAACCGACTGATGGCCACACCTGCAACCCTTCGATTTCTCAACAGCCAGCATAATTATCGGAATGGTTTCTGTTCTAGAGTAATCGGGCAAAAGTAGTTTCTGGACGGCCAGCAGCAATTCTGGTTCTAGAAAAACCATCGGAATCGCAGCGGACGAATCGGATGTGGTGTCTTTTGTTTTTGTGCCATGGTTTCCACCACATGAATGCGACGGTATCTGTGGAAGCGATGAATCCTGTAGTGTTGGTGTCTCAGAGGGGATTGACGAAAGTTTTTCGGTCAACAATTCCAAAATAGGCACGATTGGCTCTGCCACGTCCGTTGAGACAGTCGGCTGTGCATAGAAAACGCCCGTAACTACCAGAAAGAGGATAACAATTTTCATTTTTGGATTTGATTATAGAAATGTAATTGAGCAAGTTTACTTCCGAAAAAAATGCTTGTATACTAAAAGTTAATTTAGTTTTATTTGAAACTTTTTTTTTCAAAGGCTTTTCGATGCGAGAATAAAGTTGTCTGTTGAAACAGTGTTTTATTCATATACATTCAAATAGAGTGCGTGTCTGACTGCGTGTTTGGCCGCCAACCCTTCATCGATTATACAACGGGGCGGGCACTGTGCACTCGCACTCGCACTGAAACGCAATAACATCAGAATCCACTTTCTACTGTTATTTCCTTTTGTGTTTGTATGTATTTCTATCTTGTGTGTCTGTATGTATATTTTGTATTCTATATTGTGGCACACTGGCACCACAGCGCATTCCAAAGCACCCTTGTAGTATAGGACTTGTATATATACCCTCTCACCCTATATTATGTGTATATGTGTATATATGTACATTGGTATAACAACTCTATCGCGCTATCGATTTTTATAGCATTCACCAAGATTGTACGAAATACGTACACGCACCAGCAAAAGTATAAGGGAGAACTTTTTTTTTGTTTCGTCTCCTTGTGCTTATGTTCTTTATCAATATTGCATAATCTGTAATCGGCGCGGGGAAACCCTCGAGATGCGCCGCGTGCGTGCGGAAGCTTAGGTTGGTTTGTTTAGTATTGATGAGTCATGATTGTGCGGAACGGCATGGACGCAGGGGTTGTCGTATTGCTAGGGTATTTCCTTTTTCCGATTGCGTTTTGATTACATACAAATGGCGGGAAGATTGCATTTTGCTGAATTGGTGTGGTTGTGCCATTTTAAATTGGAGTCTTTAAATAAAATGTTTATAGTTATCTCTACATTTAACCCGTTTATCTTCTCCAAATAATTTATTATTATTATTATCAATTACCACATAATGTGACTCTGACGAGACTCATTTTCCTAATGACCTGTTTTCCTTTGTGTGTCTATGCCACAAAGCCTCATATATAAATAACGTTTGATGAAGCATACACTATTACACAGTATTGCCATAATTATAATTATATGCATAAATTATGGCATTGCTTACAAATTCCGGCAAAGGGTGTGGAATTCAGTTAGCAATTACCAGTATATTACATGTGTGTTTATGTGTATGCAGGGTACTAAAGTTTAATAATGTATATTGTATATATATTCTTCCTCCAACTGTGTATAATGTATAGTATGTTGTACATTCTTATACATATTATATATACAGGGTGTCCAAATTAAACGGTCAGATAGAAAATGCCTATATATCTGAGCCTCTAGTTAGTTGTAGTATCAATATTGTTTAAATTGAATTGCTCAACTGTCATTTTATTACAATTTTAATCTAGAGTATTTAGGGATTGTATTTTTGGTCTTTTTGGCACCTGTCTATTTTTATCTATAGTTCAAACTAAATGAAATTTCAATCTAATTTTATATACAATTGTACTTTTTCTGTAAATTGACCTTTTAATCAAATTAATTTAGAAGATGTGAAAATGTATAACGAAATCAGTAAAAATAAATTAAAATGTTTTTTTTTGTATTTTTTTAAATATGGTCTACTTTAAATTCATTTATCTCAAAAACAAAAAGTTTTAAAAGAATTCTGTTATGATCTATAAGAATGTAATTTTATAGACGTTTTTTTTTAATAATTTACCATTACTAAATTTTTGTTGACAAAATTAAAATATTTTTCTCGCCAAAAGCCAATTTTTAATTATCAATATTTTTTATAGAAACATAAAAGAAATGTAGACATAAAGGACGTTTGAAGGAGAAAAAATAGATTTTTAATTTTGTATTACAATATTGGGAACTTGTACATTTTTTGCTTTATAAATCAAGTTAAAACAAACAATTATTTGTCCGGACAAATGAGGCACTTTTTTATATAGTAATCAAAATGCGATGTAGATAAAATGAAAAGTTTCATTTGTCCAGACAATGTGCCGCATTTGTCATGTGCCTCCATTTTTGTTAAAGTACTTTTTTAAAAAATTAGCGAACATTTTTTTTTAAAAGGTCGCATAATATTGAATCTTTGAAAATAATGTATGGCATCGAAACGTTTATTTTAGAAAGCACAAAACTTAAAAGCATGTATGCCAAAAACATGCAATAAATAAATGTGTATTTTAAAAAGCATAAGAATTTGTAAGAAAAATCACAAAGTGACCATTTTAACGGTAAAAATCACAAAGTGACCATTTTTATAGTAAAAAAATACAAAGTGACAATTTTTACGGTAAAAATCACAAAGTGAACATTTTTACGGTAAAAATCACAAAGTGACCATTTTTACTGTAAAAATCACAGTTACCATTTTTACGGTAAAAATCACAGTTACCATTTTTATGGTAAAAATCACAGTTACCATTTTTATGGTAAAAATCACAAAGTAACCATTTTTACGGTAAAAATCACAAAGTGAACATTTTTACGGTAAAAATCACAAAGTGAACATTTTTACGGTAAAAATCACAAAAAAGTTTTTATCACATGAAGTATACATATTTAATTTAATTTATCAAAAGGCAAAAGGATTAAAATTTCATATATAACAATACAGATTTTCACGTTTTTTAATTTTTTTATATTTATTCCTGTGAAAACGCGTCAAGTTTGAGCTGGATCAGATAAGTAGTTTTTTTTTATTTTCCTGGATTTTGGTTAGCGTCCCTTTTTTGTTTGATTTTGCTAGTAGATATTGCAATATGCAATTTTGCTACTTTTTTTTGATGTAACCCGTTTCTTCGGAGAGGCAAGCAAAGTAGGAGAATAGAATACTAAAAATGCAATTATACAATATTTCTTGAAAGTGCTAACTTATCAATATCCTAAAAATATGCATTATTTTATTTTAAAATTCCTTCCAAAATATTTACAAATGTAATGACAGCGGATAAAAATAATAAATTTTCGTTTCAATCGACTCGTGTGCATATGCTTCCAGATCCTTTCGAGCATATTGAAATGAAAAGGAAGAACTTTGCATATTATACGAGTATCACTGTATGAGTGTGTGTCCTCCTCCTTTGACATCAGCCGATGCTCCTTTTTTTTCTTGTTTGTTTGTTGAAATTTAATAAAATGCCAAAAACTTTGTGGGCCTTCGTTCGCTTATTACACGTATAAATGGAAAAGCGAAAATTGTGCTCCACACACTTTCTTCTTCTATATAAGTATCCTTGCCTGGAAAATGCGCTATTTTGTCTATATATAGGTCTATATGCATGAGCGGAAAAGTGCGCCAAGCGCACATGCAGCAAATTGCTATACTTTGGTTCATTGTTTAAAATTGTTGGTTGTGATGAATAAATTAAAGATCCTCACGCTTGTGTATTATATTTATGTGTATGTGTGTGTGTGCACGTGCTTATTTACATATAGCATACATACAAACAGACGCCCGGTAGAATAGTTGTGTATATGTAAATTTATAAGAAACTGCAAGAAACACATCGCGAATTCTGCTTCCTCGGCTATCATTTCCATTCAAATGTTGTACGTATACAAATACATATATATAAATATAGTGAAAAGCCATCGCAAAAGCACTATAAATGTATAAGAGTGTGAGTGTGTATAATATAACAAGTACATGTGTGTATACAAGAGTGTATTTGTAGGCCCAATCTCGAGCGACACACCGCCCAACGTATAAAATGTGAACTCGCGTGAAAATGCGCGCACTCGCTTGGTGTTTTGTGTCTGTGGCTGAGTTTTCCTCGGTTTTCCTAAACGTGCAGACGCAGAGTTCTCAACATGTGCGCACAGGAACATCTCATGTGTGAACTGAATTTGAATTGACGGCATAAATTATTAATCGTCAAATCAACGAAAGATGCCTTTTGATGACCATGGAGACACGTTTTCTTTGAATAAATTACACGACACAGATAAGAAGAGCGCAGCAAGGCATCGCATCGTTTTGAGATGCTCCTGTGTTTGTGTTGTCTTTACCGGTCGCCTTGTCTCTTGTTCCGCTTTAGGTGCTGTTGGAGTACTCCATACTTGAGTCGAATATTTATATATACAATATATACAATATACATATATAAGTTTTATAGTTATTAAGTATATAAGTCGAAACAAGACAAGAGAACCCAGAGGACCAAAACATACCGAATTGAATTTAATTATTGACATTTTTTTAATAATGTTTTCAGCTTGATTTGTTTTGTAAAAAATAAATAAATATAAATGAGTTCATGATACAGGCTTTGAGGTTTGATGCCACGTTTAAATTCAAACTATAGTAATATTCTTTGATATATACAAAAATATGATAGCACTGTTCTTTAAATCAAGAAAAAATATTAAAAGCAAGCATATATACTGGATGAGGCATCAGCGTATCTTATGATTCTCTTAAACTTAAAATTAAGATGTATAACAAAGAACACAATAAAAAATAAGATTTTATTTACGATTACTAGCATTGAACCTGATACCAAATTAGCTCCTAAAATCTTATATATACAGATGAAAGGATTAATAAGCAAATATTTACCATTTTGCCTTCTTTATTATTTAAATTTAAAAAAAATTGCAACCTATCTAATAATGTGACCATGAGAGAGGTAAGGATTAAGAAAAAGATTTTGAGAGTGAATGTTTCAGAGTGAAAAAGAGTGCGAAAGATTGATGCTTTGTTGATCTTAATTGCATCTATTGCCTAACCAATTTTTAACCAATTTAATTTAATTTTAATTTAATTCAATTTTAATTTAAAATAACCAATTTTACCAATAAATTTATATATCTTACTTGTAATAATTTCATAATTATTGATTATTAATTATAATTGATTCAAAATATTTTTAATTTTTAATATTTTTAATTTGATTTTAAATATATTCAAAAACAGGAAATTAATGGTAACAAAGAGAGTAGAGTGTAAGGGAGAGAGTGTGAGATATACATGCTCAGGTACAATTAATATCAGTTTTCTTATAATTTAATAAATTTATCATACTAAACCTACATTTTTAAAGTATTTGTTTTTAATATTTATAACTCAAAGTTATTTATGGTTGGCGACCTCAAATATATAAAAAAATACATAAACATATAATTTTTAATATTTTTTTATCTAAACAGTATATTGATACTGATACAGATTAATCGTGACTTCTTAGTTTTTTATCCGAAAACTTTTTACTTTTATTGTTTTTTTTTTGTATAAATATATTTGTATATTACCTTGACAATTATTGTTTTGTCAGCATGTTCTTTTGTCGTTATTTTTTTTTACGCAAAAATTATCAGTTTTGCTCTCTGATCACTATGTACATATTTTATGGTGGTCAAATATCCATCCCTCCTTTAGAGGTGTTTTTATTTTGTATAAT
>JAAAKO020025209.1:0-14233 GCA_010015015.2 Bolitophila cinerea
CCACATCGTTTCCGCTTTTCGTAAAAAAACGCGATTGTTCTTTCTATTGTTCCGTGACCACCAGCGAAGACACTTGAAAGTAATTATAAAAGAATAAGGCCGGCCATATTTGTGTGTGTTTTTTGTGATTTTTGTAAAGACTATAATATAAAAAAAGTAAATACTAAAATTAATTAACAGTGTTCCAAAAGTGTAATGTTTTTACTTTAAGTTATTGGTTAATATATTTCAAATAAATCCAACAAGTGTATAGCATAAGCTACGCATCCAAGATGGCGTCCTTCATAAAAGACGCCGTTTTTTTCATACATAAACCATATTTAGTATAGTGTTTTGTGAAATTATATTGGTCTAGAGTGAAATACAAAAATACAGCATACATAATGTATCAATATAAAATTTATTTAAAAGTATACGAACGCATCAAAATGGCGTCTATTTTGCATCAACACGACGTCCGTTTTTAGTGAAATAATAAAAAAATGGTTTAGTAAAAGAAATTATATAATAATAACAGTTGGTAATTAGTAATTAGAGCTATTATATATTATATTTAAAACAAACCACAACCACTTGCGGATTTATGTATATACAATGTACCCCTGCAAATGAAAGTATGTATGTATATGTATATATATATATATTTATATATATATATTTAACTTTAATTGTGGTTGCATTTAAATATATAATAATTACTAATTACATTTTTTTTATTATATCAATGTGTTTATTTTTGATTATAAATATCTTACTAAAATATTTTTTACCGATTATTGTATCATTGTTATAATTACATATTTTTTTTCGTGACACACCAATAAAAATATTACCCAATAACACAAAATAAAATATTTCACACTTGGAACACTGTTAATTCTTTTATTTACATTACTCTTTTTTGTAAATTACAAAAATTAATAACAAACAATATTAAACACATTAAATAACATTTAACTCAAAACAGCTTTCACTTTTTAGAAAATTGAAAATAATTTTGAAAGGAATAAATTAAAAAAAAAAGTTTGGTAAGTATTAAGTAAGTATTATTTCTATTTAAAAGTCTACGTAAAATAATTTGTGTTCCTCAATGACATTCATATATATTTGTATAAACATATATATATATGTATATAATATATTGACTATAATATACTAATGACATTCAAGAACATACTAAATAAATTTATATCCAATTGTATTAATAAAACTATTATTATTGGTTAATAATTAAAAATTATAGAACATGACTTCATAACTGTTTATTTACACATAATATATTTAATTTTTGTACTTTTCAGATCTATAAATTTATTGCTATTCAACATGTCAGTTTCAAATTTGTCTGATAAATTGAGACATAATAATATTGATGAAAAAATAATTGAAAAATTGTTCGGTAAGTTTTTTTTATAAAATACATATTATACAACACATATATTCATTTTATTTATTGTATCTGATATAATCGAGTAAAACTCATGTGGTATTATATCTATATATAGTTATTTTCACAATGATTCCTATTTATTTTTATTTATGGATTTATGACCTCCGCATATCATTTCTACCTGCACAATGCACATGGACCACAATAATAACCGAATGCTATGCTTTTATGTTTTTGCATTTTATTGAAGGGATATAAAATATATATACCTAAAGTTCATATTTTATTTAATTATAAAGTAATTACATATTTATGTTCAATGTTAACCTGCTTTTATAACGACAAAACCAGAGAAATTATTAACTTTTTATAATTCAGCTCATACCAAATAGTATTTATAATTAATCTTTTTTGTTTTAGATAATCTTCGAGTGTTGGTTGCCCTTAGCTCACTTTTAACGCAAAACAATACCACTAAAATAAAAAGGTGGTCGCGAGAAAATGAGTCAATAAATTCATCATTTTTAAAATGTTTTGCTCCAAATGACGACATAGCACTCCTAATGCAAACAAAAAACAAACATCAACACCCACATTTGATATCTTATATTTATATTTTAAAAATAAGTAAATAATATATGTATATTTACAATCCTACATATTACACTATGTATAAATGATTTTTTTATTTGTATAACTTTTTTTTATTTTATGTACATACTTTATTTATCATATATTTTAATAATTTAAATTATTTTCTTTAATTTTTATTTAAATATTTTATTTATTTGGTTTATATTTTTAATAAATGAAATTGAATTGAACTGTAATATAAGAGTTTATATTTGAGTGTTATATATTTTTAGAGTAATATAAACTTTGTGATAAAGTGGTTTAAGTTTTTGCTAAAGTTATTAAAACTTTGTATCAAAGTAATTTTAAATTTGAATTAAAGTTAATTTAACTTTGTTTCAAAGTGGTTTTTATTTTGTAACAAAGTAGTTTTAACTTTGTATCAAAGTTAATTTTACTTTGTGTCAAAGTGGTTATAACTTTGTATCAAAGCAATTATTTAACTTTGTCTCAAAGTAAAATCTAATTTCACTTTGATCAAAGTTAAATTTACTTAGACACAAAGTGGGGACATTTTTACTTTGAACAAAGTTGTTACAAAGTAAAAAAATTATTAGAGTGAAGTTTAACAAACATATTATACAGAAAAGCATAGTATAAAAGATTTTTGATGATTAATCTAGACCAGCGGTTCCCCAACTGTGGTTAAATAAAATATATGCAGAATTTTTTAATTTAATTCATTCATTAGAATTCTAAACTTATTTCCTTCAACTTTTTTACGTCACCGCTTATAAACTGGAATTTTGCTGAATCTGACCATCCCTGCAAAAGATACGCTTAATAATATATATTTTTATAACATTTAATATTTTATGCCAACATTTTTGAAAACCATGATGCCCTAAGAGGATGATTTCCTAGATATTGTTTTATATTAATCTTTAGGAATGCCCCTGTGAGGAACAGGGATTTAGGATGCGCCAATATTTTTTTTTGTATTTATTTAAACTCAATTATTTTCTACAAAACAATCTAGAGTTTTTTTTTAAGTTGGGATGCTCAAGCCGTTATTTACATATTTGGGCCGCGGGTAAAATAAGTTCAGGATCGGCTCATCTAGACAATCACTTCATAGATGACGCTGATAGATGTGATGCTACCATCGATATTGCAGTGTATATATAAACATGGGACTGGCGCATTATGCATAACCGCACTAAAAATAACAGATAAACGATGCACTTATTCGTTTATCTACATTTTGGTGATATCTGGAATAAGCCACATTTCGCCGATGCTCCCTAAAAAAATAATGTAGTTCTTGATTTTTGCTAGTCCTTTGGATGATTTGCAAAATTACAAGAAAAAAACAAATATCGCATACATCCCATTTCCAAGGATTTAAAAATATTATCACACACTGTTCATATAACGACACACATCAACGAAATGATATTTATGATTTTTAGGTAAACAATAAAAAAAAATTGGATGTAGATTTGCAATTATTTGGTGGATAATATTGAATTTTATGGTGGAAGCTAAGTTGTATGCCTAAAAACACGCTTTCGCTAACATTTTGCTAAAAGCTTCACGCTGACTACACTGCCAAATCAATTGGTAAATAAAACTACTTTTTAACTTTTCTCAAGAAAATATTAAAACGTGTTATTTACTCTTTTCTTGGTTATGCAAAATGTTATACAACACCATATTTTTAATTAAATTAAATGATCCATTAAACAAAATTTATTAATATAACTGCTTCAAAAAAAATGTATATTTAAAATTTTAGTATTAGTATTTTAAAATGGATTATAAAAAGAACAGTCCAGGCATGATTCTCGGGTCTAGACGAGTTATTTGGTATCAAAATGTTAATTGAATCCAGTTCCAGACATTTTTATGGGTCCACACTAGTTTTTCTGGTCCACACCCGATAATTTTTTATATGAACCCATTTTTTTGGACTCTGGTATCCAAGAGACCAGTTTTCGTTGAAAGCATTACATTTAAAAAACATTTCAGTGTATTTTCAAACTATTTTTATTTAATATTTTCTCTATACTTTTATTCACATTTTGTATATTCTGTACGTTTGCTACAATGTTGTCCCCGGAGTCCCGTGAATGTTCTGCCAAGTTTAATTATTTCACTTCAGCGCCATCAAGTTTTCGAGTGATTCTGCTGGTAGTATATAGTTAAAATATATAGTTAAAATACTATTTACAGTACAAAATATATAGTAAACACTAAACACCAATTACAGTCGCGCGTGCATTTGACGTTTACTTTTACCCGCTCCTCATTTTCCTTATTACACCCATACTCAAACACTCGCACACGTACTACATTCACAAAACGCGGCTCATTCAAGCCACATTAAATAAAACTCACACAAACACACACAAACTCTCAAAAACTTGACATATTAATTATTTTATTCTTTGTGAAGGTAACGCGCTCGCGCGCGCACTCCGTTTGTTGTTATTAATTGCAAGCGCGTAAGAGTCTTTGTACAGTTACACACTTGTCACACCGTTAAACATATGACTGGCATTTGTTTATGCGTTGACATTTATTAATGGCTCTTACCACACAGCCCATTACATTTAAATATATATATTTTGTAATGTGCAATTGTGCATATTTTATATATTGCATCGCATTTTGCAAGAGTGTTGCGCCTCGCCATTGCATTTGCTGGCTGCTGCACTGCTGCAACTGCTGCACTTGCATATTATATCTGCATTGAATGCGCGCGGCGACTTGCGACTTCCGACTTTTTGCCCGCGTGTGGCGTGTTCCTCGTGCATATATATATGTATGTATGTGTGTATATATTGTTTATGTGTTGGTGTGAACAACTGCAAATAGTTTATTTATTGCTACCATTAATTTATTAGTGATTTAACGCGCCACGAATATCGCGTATCATGTGTTCTTGGATGTGGGTTAAACACACGGTGACATTTATAAATAATTATATAATGAATATACGAGTATGAAGTATATATATATGTGCATGCACGAAGAACACGTGTTTGCGGACACGATCGCGTAGGATTCATTCGAATTATGGATGTTTGTAAATAATGAGTTTATGCTGAACATTTATTAATTGACAATAGAATAATTATTGTAATTTAAATCCAAAAATATAATTTGAATACAAATCTGACTAATGTTCGAGTGGTTTTGGAAAAAAATTTAAACGAAAGGCTTACAATAAAGATACGGGTGGTGGACTTTTGAGGCAATTACAAATTCGGCACGGCCTATTTGCCAAACGTGGCACAGTATACTTGCGGCATAGGACAAATGCGGCAATTCCTAAAATAATAAAATGACAAATGCAGCACATGACAAATGAGGCACGGACAAATGAGGCAGGGCTATTTTGCCAGATGCGGCAAATGGTATTTCCGTTATAGGACAAATGAGGCATGGAAAAATGGGGCAGGGCTACTCTAAAGGCTATTCTAAAAATAAAAAAATTACAAATGCGGCACATGCTTAAACAAATAAAAAAATACCAGATAATGGAAATAAAAATAGTGCTTGTTTTTTGCATGTTTTTGACAGTATTAAGCAAAATACTACCAAAAAACATACGAAGACTAGTAAGAACCGAGTATTTCTTTAAACTTACAGTTTTTTTAATTGTGGTTATTGGTGCGGTTTTAAGATTATAAGAAACCAAAAGTGGTGATATATTGCCGATTTGCACTATACACCACCAATATTCCTGGAAGTATGCAATTTTGGGTTAATACATATAATGTTTGCTGTAACAACTAACTAACAATATAAATAGTATAGTTTATTAGAGTTGGTAATATTGTAGGACAAATGCGGCATATAGGCGATGCCTATAAAATAAAAGTGACGCATTTGTCCGGACAAATGCGGACCTTTTTTATATATACATTAAATATAAAGCCGCATTTGTCCTGATAATGCGCCGCATTTGTCCGTGCCGCATTTGTCATGTGCCTCATTTTTAAAATGGCAGCGCCTCATTTGTCATGTGCCTGAAATAAAAGTGCCTCAAATGTCTAAAACGAATGCCTCATTTGTCATGTGCCGCATCTGTCTTAGACTCATTTGTCTTAGGCCAAGGCAAATGGTCTTTGTCGCAAATGTCTTTGCTACATCTGCCTTTGCCTCAAAAGTCACCTATCAACTCTGCCGTCTGCCCTCACAACATCTGGCGACAAGGATTTGTGGTTACTTATTAGATATAGTGAAGTTTAGTAAACCAATAACTTGTGAAGTGTTAGTGATGAAGATATACGCATAACCATCCGGCGATCTAACCTCACAATAACTGAGAACGCGGCTCTAGTACAGTTATTGCAGCAACAGCAGCAATTCATGCAGTATATTGCAAACAAACTAGCTGCCTCAGACAACAAGCAAAGTAAGTATAGTTTGACATCACCAACCTCGCATCAGGGGCAAGGAACGCATCAGGCCAATCAATCCATCTGGTTGCTGAAATAATGTTTGCCATCAAAATGCCACATAGTGTGATATCGTCAAACAAGGTAAATGCTTTGTCTCAAACATAGTCAACTTCGAACTCCGAGGTATATACTGGATCGAGCAATTTGGTCTCTGGGACCAGCTCATTAATTCAATTTGCAATTAGACCAGCCTTGCTTAACCAATCTATACACCAACGGAAATCACGAAAGGCATTCAATCGCATTTTCCGGAACTTTACATAGACGGACTCGAACTGTGTACAAAGTTAAAAGCTCATTTAACCTTGCTCGAGGCTCGTCCAGTTTTCCGTCTCCGCAGACCAGTCCCATTTGCAGTTATGGCCGTACTGGAAGAAAACTGGAAAGCAACACCCATCGTCGTGGTACGGAAGTCAAATGGTTAGTAAAGGATTTGCGCAAACTGCTCCACTGGACTTATCGACGCGCTACAAGAACACAATTATCCGCTACCACTACCAGAGTCGATCTTTGCGACCCTTGCAGAAGATACAATCTTTTCGCAAAATGATTTGGCAGAGACATATCTGCAGCTTGAGGTAGATGAGTCATCGAAAAAGTACATCACCATCAACATTCAACGGGGTCTATTTAATTATAATAGGCTTCCGTTCGGCATCAAGACGGCACCAAGAATCTTTCAACAAGTGATGGATACAATGTTGGCTGGAGGATAAATTTGGTCATGCGGATATGCTATCAAGGTTAATTAACACACATGTTAAACCAGACGAAATCAAATCCGATGTTCGTCAGATATCCAACTACTTTTAACTATTCTCAAGGTTTTATTACCATATTAAGTTCATTTAATTTAATAATCTATAAATGAGGGAAAATAAAATAGGTATTTTTTAAAGGAACAAAACTAGAAACTATATTTGGGTCTATATCAGGTTTATGATTTTTTTGATACTATATTTTTACATTTTTTTTAACCTTTTTTATAGTAAAATAAAATATTCATTGTAACAAAACCTTTTTAATCAACAATTTGTTTTTCATTGTAACAAAAAAACTGTAACAATTAAAAAAATGTGATAATTTTGGTTAATACACCCATTGAGTCGTCCAACATACCAAAAACAGCCAAAACGTCACCATTTTGCTTTATTGAATGCATCTAGCATATTCAGTTGGGACCCAACTTTCGAAAATATAATATTTTAGTAGCAGTTCGTGTAATCGGTAATTCGTTTGGGTACGATTAGCCGCCTGTTAATTCGCCACTATTATTTTTGATTTACTGCTTTTGGGATTAAGCAGACTTCATTTTAAGGTCTTCAGGAGGAACCTTTTTTGAAAAATATATTACTTCCACCTATTTATGGTGCCTCTTGGGGTTTCGGAATATGCTTGGTTAGATTGGGATACAACTCCGTTTTAAGTGTATTGACCACCGATCAAAAAAATGTCTGACTTCATAACTTTATCTTCCTATTAGGCCTTTTGGCAAATGACTAGTGGGATTGTAGTGAACCTTAGTTTTAAGGGTCTTTTGGGAGAAACACAATGCATGACTTTCTATAACAAACACATTTTTTAATATTTCTTAGGAACACAACCCTTGAAAATGGCAGATAGAGAAATATGGAACAGTGTTTTATGACTAACTTATTTTTGAATATACATAATATGGAATTACAACTCCTTTGATATTTAGGGAAAATAAGATGTGTCAAAAATCTGAGGCCTGTCTTCCTGTTGCATATTCTAAGGAATGCTGCTTCCTCATATTACATTTTCCATATTTTAATAAAATCCACTTTTAGTTTGATTTTATCCATTTATTTTAGTTTTTATTGTTTTGTTACCCTATAGATTGAGGGCAAGGGGTAAATCCGATTTTGAATGCTAAAACAATTTGAAGGTCTAACGCATTACTTTTTGGGGCTGTGGACCCCATGTTCAATTTCGTATTAGTCAACCGATCACAAACTATTGTTTGAATTTGCGCCGACCCATCCCTATTAATAGTAGGCCAAGATCCCAAACAAAATATGGCTGACGCGTTAGGCATTTTTTTAAATGTTGGCATATAATAATTAATTATTTTAATTTACGGAACGCTCCAAAATACTGTTTTTTTCTATTTATTTTACAAATTTTTGTAGATACATGAAAACATGACGACCTGTTTCCACTTTTTTTTTTTAGTTTGGAAACGAAATCAATAATAAGCAATTGTATCAGATTCTTATCAACAGTCAAAGCGATTACATGGCAACTGTCGCACACTGGCAGAAAAACAGCAGTAACTGTAACTTTGAACAGTCCTTGTAATCATCATAGATCGGTCTACCAGATGGCCAGACGGCTTAAAATCCACTTCTGTTATTGGTAATATGATACTTCTCAGAGAAACAATTGTCCGAAAACAGTTTTTTTTGCGGAGAGCAAGATTACCTCTTCAAGTATTCCAAATTCCTATATTTTTATTTTTCATGGTATATGTGACTTTTTAATACTTAACATTTCAGGCTACAATGTTTAGGTGTCGGCGAAATTCTTAAGTCCATCTGGGTTACGACATTTTTTCACTCGGAGATTAATAACTTGAGATATAACTCTGGGATATTTTGCTCAACATAAACGAATTGGATTTGTTCACTAGTTTTTTTTATAACTCGCAATTTTTAACAAATAATGATAACTTGTGTTTTATGACTCCTGAGTCCTGAGTACTGATATTAATAACTTCTGTTTTTCAGCAGTTATTTATAGCCCATAACTGCTGAAAAACAGGAGCTATTTTTGGTAACATGTGTCGATATTCTACTAAAGTAATGGTTTGATTTTCTTGTCAGTCATGATCCAATGGATGACGTTGATTTCCGGAATGATGGATATGATATGATGGTCAGAACATTTTGAAACTACCTTTTAAATCGATATCCACTCGGTGTGGTTTAAAATTGTGTGGATATCGTTTATTTAAGAGACCTTTTCGGGTACATTTATTAAGTTTTTCTCCAATTAACAAAGTATTTAGCAAATTCTGCATTATTCTCAAAAGAATTAACCGGTATAACGTAAAAAAAATATGAAGAATTTTAAATCATTTTTGAATAACTTTTACAATTTATCTAATTTGGTCGATTTTTCGTAGAAGTATGATCATACAACCGAAAACTTAAAACGTTTATTTTAATTAAATGGAGCAAATAAAATTTAGAAACCGAATACCCTTTTTTAAGGATATTGATAGTCTGTTATCCGATCCGCCTTAACAGCAAACTGTGAAAATATACAAAGATATAATTTATTTTTTTTAATTGATGGCAAATTAACAAATTGCTGAAAAAGTTACAAATAATTATTTATTGAAGATATCTCAAATACAATTGTAAAGCTGTGTTTACAAGGTTGGAGATTGGCCAAAATTTTAAGATCGGCCAATAGCTGCAAATTATCCAAAAATAAGATGCCAACAATAAAATGTCTGCCAACGATAATTAATTTTTCGACCTTATTATTCACTCGTTTTAAATTGCGTGTTTTACTGGTTTTAAATATGGTTTTTAATACACAATAAAACAAGAAAAAAAAAACAGACCCATCAACTTCCACTGGTTTACTGTGGTTTGAAAATTAAAAAAAGAACAACATCATGTGAACTCCTTCTGGGAATTTGCCAAATAGAAGCTAGCAGCCAGGATTGACGACATTGTATCAATGGCCATGATGCAAAAGTAATTTGGATGCCGCCCGTACTTTGTAGCCCAATTTCGAAACTGTTCGCTCCGTTTTGAAAATAATTATTTATTAATATTTTTTTCTAAAAATTTTGTAAAATTCTGCCGCTTTTTCTTTATCAAAGCTATGCGAATGGCATATGACATATAAGGCAGTATTCTCGACAAGATTGACTAGTGCCGAAGTTATCCGCGGCTGATTTCTAGAAATTGACGCATTCTCATAATGCAGCAAGACTTTCGGTAAGTCTTGTGGGTTGTCCCTCAAAGTGGTCAAGTGGTTCT
Source organism: Bolitophila cinerea (assembly GCA_010015015.2). Taxonomy (NCBI): domain Eukaryota; kingdom Metazoa; phylum Arthropoda; class Insecta; order Diptera; family Mycetophilidae; genus Bolitophila; species Bolitophila cinerea. The sequence continues at coordinate 10,455 of JAAAKO020025209.1, forward strand.
ACAAAGCAATAATTAGACTCCTCGCAGACTACGCCTAAATTGTGTGGTGGTACAAGAGCACAGAGCTTATCGGCCAAAATGCAACTATTGGTTTGGAATGCATATCTAGTACCATGAGAACCCCACATCTGCTTTGGAAGTCCTATTAGGGCTGTTATTTCTTAATCGATGCAGAATCTAGGATTGTAGGCACAAATGCTATACCTCAGGATGTTAGAAATCTTCATCAACAAATCACGTCGCCATCCGGAGGGATACAATCATTCTCAGGCCAGATCCCCCGAGTAAGTATTTGATCCACGGTAAACTCCCTCTTATAGATGGGAGGGTACACTGCATTTTTTCTTAAGGAGAGATGTGATTAAGATTATGATTCTAACCTCTTCACTGAAGATTTTGCCGTCTTCCTGGGTGGGTTTGTCTGTCTCTATCTCTTTGAAAAAGTACCAATTTCCACAACTTCCGAAAAGTATGATAAAAAGAGTGAAAATATCAAAATCGATTTAAAAAACGTACGATAAAACCTACGTGAACCGTGTTTTATTTTCATCGTGTTTTAATCGGTTTTAAAATTAATTGGAGGCAATAAAACCAGTGAAAGTATCCGATTAGGAGGTTTTATTTCTGTCAACGTTGAAGGTTGAAAATTAATTTAAAGCGTTGCTTTTTTAGGGTTTTAGACGGAATTTTCTGGTCAAAAAGTGGTCAATCGAATTCTGAAAAAACTATGTTTCTATCTGTTTCAAACGGGTTTTTTACTTATAATGAACAATGCAGAGAAAAACGACTTAGTGTTTAGGCGAAGGATTGGTTTTCCCGTCGCGTTGCCCGAACTAGGAATTTTTTATACACCTGCTAGTCGTATTACGGGATAAAGTTGAAGAGCCAGCATTGTATTGCAATTTTTTGTGAATAACATTTCTTGCTAAAGCAAAAGTACACTGTTTTCAATTTTATTGAAGAAAAGTATTCAAATTAGTTAGCCATTGGAAGATGTCAAAACTTCGCACATCTGAAAAGGTCCAATGACCTGCCAATACCTGCCAACGATTGGCAACGCTTAAATAACAGCAGTGTTTACAGGATTTGAAGATGTTTGCCAACTTAATTGGCAGACAGCGATCTGCAAATGGTCGGCTAATAAATTTTATCCAACGTTAGCACACTAGAATTGTTCGTTTACACTGTTGTCCGAAATGTACAGCTAATTTGTTGTCCAATATTGGCCAACCTTCCAATCGCGTAAACATAGCTTTAGGAGAAAAAAAAAGATGGCATTTATGGAATCTACGCCTCAAATCACACAGAGAAGGTCTATAAGAAATGAGCTCTTTATTGCTGAAAACTACCATTCATTTTTTATTATTATTTTAGAAACAATTAAGTATTTGAATTAAACAATGTAATTAGAAAATAAAACAAGTTTTTGAAAACAGTTTTGTCCGATAAAATTTGGACTACAAAATTAAAGCTAAAACTTAAAAAAAAACCATTAAGTGAAAATTCCTGCGAACAACGGCCGTTTCTTAACGAAAATCGATAAACATTTTTCCTTCTGCCGCGCGCCAAAGAATCATAAATAAAATCGTCGTGTTGAACTCGCAGAATTTATGTTGCTCATTCCGCAGCAATGTTTCATACATTTATGTGCAGTTTATGTATTTATGTATAAAACATCATGTGCAATATATGTTACGAGTACTAATACACACTCACACACACACACACACACACACACACGCAAGGCATGGACGACGGACGAACGGCAATCGGCAACATGCTATGTAATATGTACTATATATTTTATACATATATTATGTATGTATGTTGACACAGCTTAATTTGATTTATTGCCTTATTTAAACGCAATCAATGAAAATAATAATTAATCGTGTTGTCAACTGGCAGTTGCACGCGAATACAATTTATTCATTTATTTATTCGAAATAATTTATATATATACATACATATGAATGTATGTTTTATTTTACTATTCTTGGAGATATATGTTATGTATGTATGTGTGTATAGTACATGTATCATGAATGTATGTAAACTGCCAATGAATTTAAATAACGAATTGACAATTCGATGGAAATTACTGTGAAATAGCATAGCTTTTTAACATTTATTATGCGCGACGATTGGAAAACGTTTAGAAGTGTTTTAACTTTCCATTCGGCACACAATCAAGGCTACAATTGATATAACTACAGGTATATATATCTATAGATTCTATATATTTACACATACACCCATACATACGTTATACGTACACTAAAGACTGCAATTGCGCATGAGACGTTAATTTGTTCTCAACGATTGCTCGAAAAAGCGCGCGCGAGAATAAGATATGCGAGTCGTTGGCGTTATTGATATAGTAAAGTGCGGTGACAACATGATTAACGATATTTATTTTGCTTATTTTCTTAATGTTTATTGGGCACAAATATTAGGTAAATGATCTTGAGGAATGTTTGAGGTTTTTAATTGTATTTAACTAAGTCCGGATTAGTTCTTGTAAATATATAATTTAAATATATGTTGTATTTGTATATTATGGTGGCCGGTTTTTTAAAAATTATCGGGCCGCCCCAATAATTTGCTCAAAACACAAAAATTGTGTTTTTTTTTTAGAATTTTATAATCATGCTTAACCCTCGAAAACATGGGTTAAAGTTTTCAATATAAAGTACAATACATTTTTCAGACTTTGTACCTAGTATTTAATTGTACGACTAATTTCGGGCCTAAGAATTTAAAATACTCAAAATTTAGTTTACTAGAATGCTGCTACAATAAAAAAAAAATACTCTCCTACCCTAATTTTTATGTACGGGTTACCCCATAATTATACAATTTAATTGGCGAAAGGTCTGCGATATATAAATGTTTCAGCGAAAACGTAAAAAAAAACTAAAAACGCTAAAAAGTTCAGTTTTGCTCCCTCATCACAATGTTCATATTTTTATGGTGGCCAAATGTCCATCCCCATATTGTGGGTGTTTTAAATTTGTATGAAAATTCCTTATATGACAAAAAAATAATAAATCGAATAAATGCTAAAAATATAAAAATAAAAATAATCATTAGATTTTACCCCTAAGTTTTTCCGTTTGCGATTTTTTTAACTTTAAATCTCCCACCATTAGTCCAAAAAATATTTAGGGGTAACATCTAATTGTGCAGTTATTTAAAAAACAATCGGAGTAAGTCTCTTAGACTAAATTGTATAAACTTTAATTTCCTAGGCCCTTAATTAGTCCTATAATTAAATACTAGCTACAAAATCAGTAAATTCGTTATATTTCACTTTCTTTTCTTTAACCCTAAGAGTCGGGTGTTAAACATCAATTTAAAATTCTGAAAAAAAAAAAAAAACAATTTTATTTATTTGGCACCTATTTGTGTGGCAGTTCGATGAAATTTCGTTAAAAAATGGATAATACCAAATAATACCTATAATATAGCAAACAGTATTAGTAATATTGCAAATACCTAAAATATTATTACTAAAATAGTAATTTAAAGACTATATTTGCGAATAAATGCCTTTAAACAGAATACGCTTTTATAGAAAGATAACTTTTATCTACATCGATGTTTGTAATTTGAGAGTATTTGGCATTTACCTCAGAATTTGGACGAGCACACATATGAGCCAAGACAGCTTCGCCAACAGCACTATTTCATTAGACATACGCGCTACAGTCAATGGCGCCAGTACTTTAAGTAAATTTCGGTATTGTATCTACTCGCTGAAGACTTATGCGCCATAC
>JAAAKO020025220.1:0-14232 GCA_010015015.2 Bolitophila cinerea
ATCTCCGTTTCTGTTTTGGCCTGTCTCCTTCCATTATGTCCATAGATACTACTTCAAACGGCAAGCTTGGTATTCTAGATGACATCATAGTCTGCTTCATTTGGTTGGGACAAAACTGCTGTTATGCTTGACAGTTTGAAGTGTCTTTCTTAAGCTGATCATTAATGCCTGGCCAAAACATACAATCTCTGGTAAGTTTAATTGACATCTCTACACCAGTATGCACTGCATGCAATTTTTGCAGCATATCTGTTCTTAGCTGTTGTTGCACTATCAAACGATCCTTTTTGTACAACAGCCCCCGTTTTGAGTAGAAAACTCATACTTGTACTTACAGAACGGTTTCAAACCCTCTGGTAATCTTTTATTTGACTCTGTTTCAGGGTACCTGACTCTGTTTCAGGGAGTTTCTCGAAGGATTGAGCTTATCCTTTAATCCGACATTGGCAATCCTTCAGACAACGTAATGTTCTCTATTTCTGTCGAGTAGACCTGCTCTGTTCTGATTGTTAGAATATTTGATAGGTTTAACTGTTCGCTCTCTTCTTTCTCTGGAAATAAGATCAGCTATATATGCATTTGATTACCAGGAATAAATTCTAATGTATAACTATACCTTTGTAACGCTTACAGCATGCGTTGAAGTCTCTTAGGAGTGGAAATAAATGACCTTTTTAAATGATCAACAACGGCTTATGATCGCTTTGGACGGAATTTTTGCGTCCAATTATATACTGATCAAAGCGCATCCTTTTCCTTTTCTATCTGTGCATAGTTTTTTTTTATATTAAAGTTAAAGTCCGTGAAGCAAAAACGATACTGGTTTACCATTTTGTAGTAACTGATGTCCTTGATGCGTCACATTGCAACACGATGGGCTTTTCACTGTCGAGGTACTGCAAAATGGGTGCTTCTACTACAAGTTGTTTCAGATGTGTAAAGCTGTTCTGCTGATCGGCTTTCTATTCAAAATCATGATTATCCTTAGTGATTCGACGAAGCGGCTCTTCCACAGATGACAAGTTAGGCAAAAACTTGGTAAGGTAAGTAATCATTCTGAAGAAGGTCTGTACTTCCTTCTCGTTCTTCGGTTCATCAGGCATTCTTGAAATTGCTGAACTCTTAGCTGGATCAGGTATTACTCCTTCATTCGTCAAACGATGACCAAAGAAACTGACTTCCGAACTGGCATAGCTTTACTTTGCCTTTGCTTAAACGTACATTCTTTTCCCGCATACGCTGTAAAAGTTTTTCAAGCTTACACAAATCTAAACGTCGCCGAGTCCATCGATGATCTCATGTTGAACCTTTTGGTACAGTTTCGGTGCTAGAAGTATTCCGATGGGAACTCCGTCTCCATCTGTACCTCCCAAAGGATGTCCAAAACGTGCTGAGGAAGCTGTTTTTCTCGTCCAGAGGAAGTTGCCAAAATACCTTTTGAGCATCCACAGTAGAAAATATAAATTTTCAATTCCTATCACGCTGCAGGCTGCCACCGTCAAGATGTCTTCGTTGCAGTCACCAGTTGAATTACTTATCCTTCAAGTATAAGCAACACTGGCAGATCCAGGGTGGTCACCTCTTTTTTTTTTAGGAACCGGGTCCATTTAAAAAATTAACAAATAAGAAACTTAAATATCGGGTCCAGACCCGTCTTTCGGGTACAGACCCGGGTATTTTTATTTTACAGGACCCGGGTAGCCGGTTTTTGTTGACAGCACTAATCTTCAAGTGCTGACGTTCCGAATTCAGGCTCTGAACTTTTCATAATTTATATTTTGTCTCTATAGAAATTCAATTAATAAAAAAATGTTTGCTCTCAAATGAAAGTAAATTCCAGGAAGTAAATAACATTTAAGCTGTATCAGGCTAAGGGAAATGAGAATCAATCAGATAGAAGTGCATTAGAGCTAGTGTATGTCCTATTTGGCAAAATATTTAGGCCTTGCTTTTGTTCAGGCTGGTTTGCTTGATAAGGAAGTTGAGATTTTTCAGGTTTTTTGGATTAAAGTCCTTCAACACCTGTTTTTTTTATTAGGCACTCTTTTTATGGAATTTAAAATCCCTAAAAAAAATAGTCAAATACAATCGTGACAAAATGTCACCCCAAAACATTTTCTGGATCAGCCTACACTTCGGCATTGCCACTTGTATCGTCGCCAGACTCTACCCACAGCCTGAATAGACTTCATATTTTTGCTTTTACACTTAGAAATTTTGTTTTGTTACTTGTTACTTGTTACTTGTTCTTCTCTTTACTTTTTATTGGACTGGTGTCCAGTGAAGCATTTATAAAGAATAATCCAGAAAAACCCTTCCAATTTTCAGTAAAACAAACCACATCGAATCATTTATATACAATATACAAAAGAAAACTAAATTTATTTACAGGGTGCCACAAAACGAACACAAAAAGTATGTATACTAAACATATAATACACAAAAAAACCTTAAAGATAGGTACATAATAGTTATAAAATCTTAGTCTAATTACGAGCGTATCTCTATCTATATATAATTTAAAATTGCGTTTAATTTTCGAGTGAGCTTCTACGCAGAGAAAAAATGGAGAAAGATGGAGAAAGATGGAGAAAAATGGAGAAACATGGAGAAAGATGCAGAAAGATGGAGAAAGATGGAGAAAATTGGAGAAAGATGGAGAAAGATGGAGAAAGATGGAGAAAGATGGAGAAAAATGGACGCTGCGTTTTCCAGATTCGGGATGATAGTACGTAAATCCATATTATATCGATTAAAAACCAACAATATTTATTTAGTCTTAGTGCGAATCGATTCGTTTTGCTGTTGTTGTTGTTGTTGTCGGAATCGCTAGAGTTATTTAAAAAAAAATGGCTACTAAAATTAAAAACGTGGAACACATAGTAATAAAATGTCGATCGGTGTGTCAGTCTGCAGTGCTCAAGGTATTGTCTCAATGTGACCCGGCCGCATGACGTCGCAGCTTCCATAATATTGTGAGATGCCCAGCGTGTCGTGGCGATCACAGCGACTGTGGATTAAAGAAGAAAAAATTCTTATAAACAATCATCGTTATCGTAATATATAATTGAGCAGACTCGGAGTGATATCAGTGTTTTTTCCTTATAACATTCCTCGCAGCCATTTAAAAAGCCAATTAAGAAATGGAAGATTGTGCGAAATGTCATTAGATCGATTCGCCATATAGAAATGCGCTCGATGGTGCAATAGAAGTAGATAACAAAAACGTTAAATGCCCCAGGAGGGTTATCATGACCAAAAAAAAAAAAAAACATTTGCAACTAATTAGTTTTCTAATCCGTTAGCCTACGAATTTCTCGCACTCCTAATTTGGACCCATAGAGATACCGCAGATAAGCAACAACGGCTCACCGCCGCTATTTTGATAATTACCTTGACCACTGACACTGTTTGTTGCTGTAACTGTTGCACATCATTAGATTGCTGAGAGCGCACGGTCCCGTCTGGTCAATGCTGATGGTGTTGTTGTTACTGAACGAATGACTGTTTTTCAGACTGAAAATTATTAATATTATTGTTAGATAACGATAACGAAAACCGGCGTGCAATGGATAATACCTCTTGTCGAGACTCGTGTGACTGTAGAAGAGGCTGTCTCGACTCTTCAGCAATGATTCTGAAGCGGACAGCTCCTTGTACGGTCGAGGTGGTCGCTCCAGCAAAAGGAACACCGCAATTATTAGGGCTACCGCAGCGTGTAGTCCTGAAATAAGAATGTATTGAATTAAAATTAGAAAAAAAATACTTGGTACCAAATGGATGAACTTGGCTTCTTACCGATAATAAATATGGTGGCCTTTCGGAATCCAATGGAATCGTACAGTAATCCACTGGCCGATGGTCCGATGAATGCTCCAAGCGCAAATGTTGATGTCCACAGACCCGAGATAAGACCGTACGTTTCGATATTGTCTGGCAGGCCGTTTTTGCTATGGGTCCAATAAGAATTGTCAGAAAATAATTTTAATCATAGAATTGAGAAAACTTACATAGATGTCCTTAGGGCATCTGTAAAACTGGCCACCAAAACGGCAGCTATACCCAGACCATGCAAGGCCAGACCAAAAACAATAGTGCTCAGTTTTCTGGAAATTTAATTATATAATTATGACAATACAAAAATATACAAACCAATAAATCTTACGGTTCAATTGGCAAAAATGATGTGGGTCCGATGAGACAGAAACCGATGGCAATAAATACACTGCCCAAGAACGACGAAATCTTTGGGTTCAGCCATTTGTCAACCATCCAGCCCCAGAATGGTGCACACAGAGCGTAAATGCCACCATTGATGACAAACATCAAGCCCAGGAAGATCGGTGTCAGCGAGAACTGGCGCAAATGTGGCTCCAGCGTGGCGCCAAGAAATCCAATCGATGCACTCGTCGCACAAATGCCAACGGCACACACGACCACACCGGGAATCTTGAGGACTTTTCGCATGGACGCTTTATTAGAAAAAAAAAAATTATTAATTAATTTGATGCGATTAAAAAGAGGTTATTATAGGTGCTTACGGCCCAATTGTCCAGCATCGCGATCATCTTGCATGTGCTTCGGAAGCACACACATGGTCAGTAGCGCAGAGATGAACAGGGAGGATCCCAACACTACAAACGGTAGACAGTATCCACCCACAGAGTACAGAGCACCACCGACCATTGGTCCGACAATCAATCCCAGGCCGAAAAATGTCTCCAATGATGCCTACAAGTTTCATTTGTAAGTAATTGATGGAACACTGAGAGACCGGATGGTAATGGTAACCATTTAAATTGTCCTTTTCAACAAACCATCAAAAAATGGTTAGGAGAAGAGTTAGTAATGGTGATATTGACAATAAAATTAGCTATATCGTAACTATATTCATATCCCAACCATTTTGATGGTAATCCCAAGCATTTTTGGCAGGGTTTGTTGAAAAACGACCATTTAATGGTAATTTCAGTCTATCAGTGATGATCAGCGCATGATCCTCGATGACCCTCGTTCGGATATACTTACAAATGTGGTTCCCACATTATTGGGAAACTCCTTGGCGATGATGGCAAAAGATGCGGTCAGAAAAGCTGCATTTCCCAGTGCCTCAATGATTCGAATGGTGAACGCCAGTGATATGAATAAAGTGTGTCCCTATAGAAAAAACAGGATCAGAAAAAAAACATTATAGAACCAACGTCGAGGAAACAATAACACCAAATATATATGTACCTCTATCCGGTCGAGGAAACCGAAACAAATGGCCGAGGCACCCGTCGTAAAGATGCCACCGTTAAATAATACTTTGGGTCCGATGCGATTCAGATACTGTCCATACAATGGTGATATCAGAAAAACCACTAGCTCAAAGATACCAAACACCAGACCGTACTCGGTGGCGGTGGCGCCCTTCTTTTCAGCCTGGAAATTTTTTTAATGGTCATTTATTATCATTTTTTAAATATAACTATGTAAATACATTTTTTTTATTTTCTTCAATTCTCAAGTAAATGGAATTTATTTATATATAAACGTATATTTATTCCAATTCCAATCGCTATCTCAAAGTGACTCTCCACAAAATACAAGACGTTGGACTATGACGTCGGACCTCGCATGTACGCATAATCATGTTGATGTTTATGCGTATAAATGCATAATATATTTTTACGATTTTAAATTCTGTAAAAGATAACAAACCAAAAAAAATGGGATGATTTAAAAAAAATAAATGTTACATCAGTCATTCTGCGGCCAATTGAGTACCTACTAATGTTGTGCTAGACGAATTTTGATGTTAGAAAAAAAATGTACAGATAAGCCAACCAAATAATTGACATTGACCACATTTGCTATAGATGATACGAATTATTTGAAAACAGGAGATTAGCCACTGGAAATAAGAGAACAGAAATATTCTCGATTCTTATACTAGGTTGGAAATTTAAAAAAAAAGTATTTTTTTAATTTTTAACCTAAAATTATTGGTTATGTAAGATGCGAGGTCAAAAAAACACTAGATATCACCACAATTGGTTTGTGTCTTTGCTAGTCTTTCACTTGCTTGCAATTTTAAGGTTATAGAGTCTTTTGCCTGTGTTTTATGTCGGATTTCCACCTAGGGGCCAAGAGGTCAATAATATCAATGGTCCAGATGGCCAATTAGCCATTTTTGTAGAAATGCAGCCATTAAACTTTATTTTTGGACAATACACTAACTGTCAAATGGCCAACCCGCAAAATAATTGGCCACATGTTGGTTTCTAAGATTTAGTTATCCTTTAGTTATCCTTTAACGCCGTATTACCACCTAGTGGCCAAGCGGACACATTTTGTGGCCAATTATGTGGAAACAGTGGCCATTTACATTTACTTGGCAATTTGAATACAAATGTTTATGATGTGGCCATTTACGATCAAAAAAACCACATTTGGCCAATTATTTTGCGGGTTTGCCTTTTGGCAGTCCAAATTTGATTTGATTTGATTGTCCAACATAAAGTTTAAAGGCTAAATCCTTAAAAAAAATTTGAACAATCAAATCAAATCAAATTTGGACTGTCCAAAGGCCAACCCGCAAAATAATTGGCCACATGTGGGTTCTTTATTTGTAAATGGCCACCTCATAAACATTTGTATTCAAATGGCCAAGTAAATGGCCACAGAGACGACTTAAATGGCCAACAATAGGCCACAAAATGTCCACTTGGCCACCAGGTGGAAATTCGGCATAACAACCCTATAAAATGGCTTATAAATGGATGTTAAAAAGTACTTTTTGATCAACACTTTTACGTTCCTTAGATTTAGTTATTTAGCCCTTAAACGCTTAAACTTTTTTTTTGGACAATCAAATCAAATTTGCACTGTAAAAGGGCCAACCCGCAAAATAATTTGCCACATTTTGGATCTTTATTCGTAAATGGTCACCTCATAAACCGTTTGATTCAAATAGCTAAGTAAATGGCCACTGTTTACACGTAGATGGCCTTCAAATGGCCACAAAATGTAAACTTGGCCACCAGGTGAAAATTCGGCATGAAATGATAAAAACCCTATAAAATGGCGAATAAAAGGATGTGAAAAGTACTCTATGACCAACACCTTTTTGTTTCTTAGATTTATATATCTAGTTAATCCAAGACTTTTTCAGTACTGGTATAAAAACGTGTAAAGGTATAAGAACGGTTCACTGGCGTGGCATATATACACAAAATTAAATAAAAGTGGTGACGTTTAGACAATATAACTATACATTACCACTAGTTGTGACATTTAGACATAGCCAACTATTTATTTGTATAAAAAAAACGATAACGACATCTAGCGGTTGATAGCCAAATATCGGATCAAAAAAAAGTTGTGACGTTTAGTCAATATCATTATACATTACCATTAGTTGTGACATTCAGACACTTCCAACTATTTTTTATTAAAAACCGATAACGACATCTAGCATCGGCTATCGACCGAATATGGGATCAAATTAAAGCGGTGACGTTTAGCCAATATCACTATACATCACCACAAGCTGTGACATTTAGACACTGCCAACTAAAAAAAAACTGCTTAAACTCACCTCCTGTGGAAAGAACGGAGCCTGAAGACTAACGCAAATCGCATTGCAGAAGTCAGCTAATCCAATAATTAGAAGCGTTAACCATTGACGTCTTGTAAAATTCAATCTTGGCATCCTGACACGCACTTGTGCTATTTTATAATATTAAAAAAAACCGGTCACTACTCAGGTGACCCCGTAAAGTAATTAAATTGGGTTCACCACTCGAAAACAAGACGCGCACACGAAACCTCAAAGGTAATTATTTAATTATTTAATTATTTAATTATTTAAAAGAAACAGGTCTTCACCGGGAAGTGCACTTGTCACACTGGTGCAGTTAAGTATTTTAAAAGAAGTTTACACTTATTACGAGTAAGAAGAAAGAAATTAGTATCACAGAGAGAGTGTTATAGGTCACGCGCGCGATTCACAGCAAATAAAGAGACAGTTATCATCATCACTGTCCTGTCACTGTGTGTCTGTATATATATATATATATCTGAGATTTTGTGTGTTTGTATACTTTGCAGTGCGCAGTTCTGTATATTGTTCTGGAATAATATCAAAAAAACGTTATATATTGTAGAAGGTTCGGTGTGTGTGTGTGTGTGTGTGAGTCTCTCTCTGTCAGGTGATTGGCGCGCGGCACGGCCAACGGGATTGTCAGAATTGCGTTGAGAAATTCGATAGGTAATTGAAGATTAAATATCTGTCGAAGAAGAACTTTCGGTTACACATTTTGCAGATGGGCATTTGCACACAAGACGCGATGCTCTTTATCTTTTAGAAGACAAGAAATCTTGAAAAAGTATGGAATTTTTTTCTCTTTAAATAATATTTTTAGAAGAAGTGCGTTCACGAGTTTAGAGAACGTTTTGATCTTTACGGAAAAACAGGCCAAAGCCAGCACAGTCCTTTCACAGTAAGCACAGTTACAAAACTGACCGCTCGAAAGTAGACTAGCTGTACATGAAGAGTGAATGCCGAGCTCGCGCGCGCGCCTGTATTGATACCAGATAAATAGTCAAGAGATAAGGAGCATCTCTTTTATTGTACATGTTTATCTGTGCGAGTGCGTGCGCTAGTGTGTGTTTGTGTGTGTGTGTGTGTGTGTGCGTGTTCTGTGTACCCACACAGCGGGCAGTCTATAAATCCATACGCATACACATACAAAATATACTAACTGCGTAATTATTACATTATATATATTTTTGTATATTACAAGTAAAATACTTGTAAATATCTTCAAAATATAATGAATATAGATTATGTTGATGACGTGTCACATAATCCATTAGATTTCTGGATCCAACATGTTCTGAAGCATGAAATTGTACAGGGTGAATAATATATGTGTTCCAGGCGAGAGAGAGTGCGGTGATATCTTGTAAAGCGAAATCTATTCATAGTTAGTACTTGGATGCTGAAAAGAGCTGCTGGAGTCAGTTCACTGTAAGCTTGATCAGTGTCCCTGATCAAAGCGGATGTCTTTGCTAAGCATTGTAGAAAATTGAATCTTTTGTTGATTTTCTCGCCGAATGCCGCGCACAAAAACCATCTAAGCCAAACCACTATAAGAAATATCGTTCGTTCCTGGATTGCGACCGTCGAAACGGGTTGTATAAAAATTGGCCCATCGGAGCGATTGCTTAACAGCAACACATGAGCCATTGATGAATATTGCTTGATGTTGCATGAATCAGTAACCGAGGAGGCCTCAAATCATCACGAGTAAGCCAGCCAAGTATGGTATAAAGGTATGGTGGTTGTAAATCATACCATTATACCCTCTCATGGGAATTATTTACGGTGGAAAGTTGCCCGAAAATTTGCTCCGGGTCAACCAGAACCAAAATGATGCTGTTGGTTGAAAAATACATCGATAATTTCTTCTCAACGATGGACGTGGAAAAATATTGATGCGTCAAAATAGTGCCTTTGTTGGAACGGTGCGGTCAAATAAAACATTTGTCCGACCTGAGTTCTTTAAAATTAATTTGATTTCTACAAAGGTGATGATAGACAATAGCAGAAAGCAAAAGCCATTGATCATTCTGGACTATAATGCCAATAAATGCGGAGTTGACAAAATGGATCAAATGCTTGGCACATAATCCGGCCCAGTAACAAGAAACAATAAAAATACAAACATTGTATAAGTTTTCTACTTTGTAAACTGACAAATATATAAGGTATACTTTAACTCAAAATCCATAAAAATATGTTTTTTTTTCAAATTTTTGTTTTATTATTCATTTTTTATGACTGTATAAACAGTTTGCCAACCAAATAAGGGGATGCCCTTCCTCGTAGGTTCAACAGACTTTTTAAATATGAATCCCCTTTTTTGCAGATTCGTAGGATTTGTCTAACACATATTTTTTTCGATTCATAATAGATGGCGCTGGAATCGATGATATTCAATTGTCGAATTCTCTTCCAGCGCATACGATTCTGCAATACTGCGAGTAAATAAATGCATTAAAGTCGAAGGTCACCATTTTGAGCAACTAATAAATGAAGCAATTTAATTTAAAATATTTTTTTTTATTATTAACAATGAATGATTTATGTCTCGTGAAGACCAGAGTAAGTGGCGCAAAGTGACCAGTATTTATGGAAGCTAGGTCTTTACTTATTAGGAATTTATTTTGTGAATTTGTTTTTTTTTGTCATCAGCATACCAGACATAAGCTCTTTTACGATCACATAATGACATTACTTTTGTTTTCATTAAGTTTACTAAGAAAAACTTTTTTTATATTAACTTTATTAAGATTAGCTTTTTCTGACATTAATTCCCTGGAACTGCAAGGGCGGAATTAATTCGCTGCGGTTTCGGCTTCATATTAAAAACTGCACTATCGGCATTTTTAACATGTATATGATAATATTTATTTATGTAAATATAGTATTCACTTGCTCTTTTCTTTTACTATTGAAATATTGAAATATCAAACTGGACATTTGACGGATGATTTTGAGCACACTGGTTATACCCAGTTAATCAATGAACCCCATTTAGTGGTTAACGGTGGCATTCCAAGTCCCAGTTCGAGTAGATTACTGCGGTGTTTTGGTGTCTCAAAATTAAAGCGGATATCCGAAGCCTTGAGTAAACCAATAACAATAAGATACCATAATGGTCAGTTGTCTCAGAGGTGTTAGCTGGGCGGGTGATTTCATTAAAAAAAAATTAAGAATAAATCAGCCAGAATTTGGAATAAAAGCTAAAAAATGCACTATTTGGCAAAATATTCCAGACGTGCTGTTGTCCAGGTTTATTGGCCTAATAAAAAAGTTGAGCTTTTACAGTTTTTTTGAAAAAAAATGAAAATAACGGTAACATACAAAAACAAACGGAAATGGCCAATGATCGCGGAACTTCACGTTGTTTATAGTTTTAATTCTAATAAGCACGTGCTAGGATCAGTATTTATGGTGAGCAGGATGCTCAGGCCGCGTGTCGTTGGATAGAAGACAGAAGACGACTGTATGTGTGTGCTCCGAATCAAGGGTTTGGTATTTAATAGCTCCCTGATCTGTGTGCTTGCTCCCACGGAGGAAATGAAGCACATTATCAAGAAGTTCTATGTCAACCCGAACTTGTTAACGATGATGTCCTTAAGTATAGTATAGTTCTAGTATAGCACGATGCTAAATAAAATTGCAAGGGGATATTTCTCTATGCTTGATAGATTGTATTTCTTTACAACAAAAATCGGAATTTAGCATTGGAATGAGTCGGCATTTGGCAGCGTGCTAGCTTTGACATTGGAATGTGCTCATAGCACATAGCACATAGCACACGTTTCTTCACTTCAATTTCATTTGGTCCACAGCTATCCCAAATTGCCACATACGACTTTCAAACTATTTTTACTAATTAGCCATCAATAAATAATTATAAATGCCCACTTCAACTTTTTTTGTTTAGTGAGAAAGTTATTTTACAGGATAGAAACTAGATATAAACTGTGTTTAAAAGAATTATGCTTACTTTAAACATCCTTTAAAAGATCAGAATCTTATTATTAACACTAAAACTGTAAAAATTGGATCCAAATCAGGACACAAATTTATTTCTGGAAAAATGAAAGTTATTGAGGGCAAGCGCGAATTAATATTTAATGTTTTCAATACACCACATGTGATGGATGAAATTATTTCTAATATACATTTTTTATTACAATGTAGTTCTGAATATATTTCAAACATAATTCAAACTTCATTTTGAAATAATATCGGAAAAAGTGACAAAAGTGTCTTATATTTACCTTTAACTATTTTTTTAAAGGATTTTGAGCCTTTAAATGCTCTGGGATCTCACAGTGGCGCATACAAAATTGGCGCTGTGTATATGCAAATTCCTTGTTTATCTGAAAATGCTTTATCGAAATTAAAGTAAATTTTTCTTCTTGAGCAAGCTTATTTTGGACTTCAAGTACTTCAAGTACCCACGGATATGTCAAACTTTTGGTCCTTTGTCAGTATTTTCAGCAATGCGGTTTGAATCTTACCATACAAATTTTATATCCGTTTCGAATGCAATTAATTGTAGTATTAATATGTTAAAATAATTGTCAACAAAGTTCGAATATCAAATGGCAAATTTATTATTGACATTTAAGTCGTTTGAAGAACCTCTCGCACATGAACCAAAAGTAATTTCAATCAAAATATTTTTTTTAAAATATGAATTTGATTATAATCCAAACTCAAATATTTTTATCACGGGATGGATTGTTTAAAAAAGCATTTGTATTAATCTAAATGTTGTATTGCAATATTTCCAATAAATGGACGAAATTTCTGTTTTTGGTTTAGTTCAAAATATAGTTTGTATGAACGGTCAATTTATATTGTGTTGCCAATGCAACACTTCCAAAGCCTAAAAATATGTGTGCTAAATGAATTCAAGGCCATACTTTTCGATGAATTCCATATGCAGAAAACAGGGTATATTGTTGAGGTACATGGCCATTTGGCCGAAAGCCGTTTGGCCGAATGAGCCGTTTGGCCGAATGAGCCATTTGGCCGAATGAGTCGTTTGGCCGAATGCCGTTTGGCTGAATGAGGCGTTGGCCGAATAAGCCGTTTGGCCGAATGCCGTTTGGCCAAATGCCGTTTGGCCGAATGAGCCGTTTGGCCGAATGAGTCGTTTGGCCGAATGCCGTTTAACCGATTGCCGTTTGGCCGAATGAGTCGTTTGGCCGAATAAACCGTTTGGCCGAATGCCGTTTGGCCGAATAAGCCGTTTGGCTGAATGCCGTTTGGCCGAATAGCCATTTGGCCGAATGCCGTTTGGCCGAATAGCCATTTGGCCGAATAGCCACTTGGCCGAATGGGACGTTTAGCCGAATAAGCCATATGAATATATGACATCCTCTCTAAATATTCCCATCAGACTATTTGGAATTTTGGCTGGTAGGATTGGGATGAAAATTCGTTTCTGGAATCTTGAGGACGAACCCTTTCTAAAAATATATGACTTCCTCCCTGAATATTCCAATCAGGCTATTATATGCTTAAATTAATTAACTAACTTTGACTATATCCTTCGTCGTAGCACTCCCTTGATTTGCTGGTCATTAAAGCATATTTTTTATATACAAATAATTATTTTATTTATATATTTATAAATTTTACCTGTCTTCAAAGACATTTTTCACGTTCTATATTTAAATAATTACTTTATCTAATGTTCTTACCCTAAAATATTAAAAAATCTTACCTGTCTTTGAGGACATATTCTATTTGTTTTTCTGGATATAAATAATTTTGATAGTATTCAAATAGTAATAATTTGAAATAATTTTAATTTTTCCTTTCTTTTCCTAAAATAATAATAATTTTGATTTTTAAATAATAAAATTTTTAATTTTTCCTTTTAAATATTATTAGTAGATTTTGATTAAAATAATAATAATAATTTTGATTTGATTTTACTAAAAATACCAATGGAATAAAATGTGGAAATATTATTAAATAGTTTGATAAAACATTTACACACGACTGCACAAACAAATACATACACACTTTTTTCTTTTTCCAATTTGAAATTTGATTCGCACACATCCACACAAACACTATATACTTACAGACAAACTCACCCGAAACTACAATCTGTGGTTTCTTTCTTTCTTTTTAGTAGCTGGGAGCTCTATAATGTGTACAGTCTACCGTCATCTGAAACAGCGCAATTGTCCAGCTGGGATATATTTTTTTTTCTATTTTGTCTTCACATTTCCTTCTTACCGTCTTATTCTTCTTTAAATTTTTATAATTTGTATGCGGTGTGTTGGATTATCTCTTCTTTTCGGAATTTATTTTTTAAGTAAAAGGCGAAGTAAAAGGTGTTACAAATTCTTATTTCGAACTATATAAATCAAAGCTGTTGACTCAATTCTACAAACTCCGATGTCGTCGCAATCTAGTGAAACCCTTAAAGAAACCACGGAGGATGTTTCGTCTGTTACCGAAACCACGGATGATGTTGCTGTAACCGATTTGGAGATTCACGATGACCATAATATGCAAATCTCCACAATTCCATCTAGTCGTGGTGGGCGCCAACTTTGCATCGACGGCTATATATATAAAAAAAAAAAATCTGTCGGTGATAAAGTGTATTAGCAGTGTAGCGTTAAAAATCATACGCAGCACCG
>JAAAKO020025231.1:0-14231 GCA_010015015.2 Bolitophila cinerea
AGTAAAAATAATCTCTTTTTAAAGGATTTTTGGCGAAAACTTCCAGCAAATCCTAGTTTAAGCCATTGCTTCCACTACTTTCCATTTCAATTTTCAATCTTGAAAATCCAGTCTCCTCTCTACCAACACAATTACAAATTTAATGAGTTTAGATATATTGGGATTGATTTCCGGACTTAAAACTGACACTTACAATGGAGATGCGCATTATTCTCAAGAGACTTAACGTCACGAAAAAAAAACGTGACGATAATCACAACTGTTTTGTGACTTATTCTCAATTGATTTAACGTCAGAAATAATCCTGAGAATAAGTCACAAGTACAGTCCACTTATTTTCGACTTAACGTCTGGAAAAATCCTGAAAATAAGTCCCAAGTGGAATGTGACTTATTATCAAGAGTCACAGTCCGCCTTTGCATTACTCTCACGATTGTTCACATGAGAATAAGTCACAGTCTACCTGTGACATTATCGTCAGGATTTTTAGCGAAAATAACTCATTGGAGAACATAAATTTCAGAATTAACTCGCTAGAATTGTTCCATCTAAGCCAACAATATAATTAATATTTAATAGAATTAAAAATAGTTTTTGCTAATCTTTTACTTGTTTTTTGATACTATTTTACAATTTAGCAAACCATTCCTTAATAAATACAGTTCTAAAATTGCGCTACCACGTGCATTTTCTTTTTTTATTTTAAACACCGTCTTCTTTAAGAGAAGGTGGCCAGTGTAACATTTCTAGCGAGTTAATTCTACAATAGATGTTCTCCAGTGAGTTAATTCTAAAAAAATGTTTGATGATAATGCACAGGTGGACTGTGACATATTCTAAGAGACTTCACGCCAAGAAAAATCCTGATAATAAGTCACAGTCCACACTTATTCTCAGGATTTTTTCTGACGTTAATACACTTGAGAGCCTGTGCATTATTATCAGGATATTCTTGAGAACGAGTCCCATTTACCTGACGGTAAGTCACATTTTTGAAAAACAAAAAAATACCAAAAAAAAGAACAACCAAATACACAAAGACGATAATATACAATAGTAGCTGATTTATATGATCTATACATATAACATATATAAAAATAAATAAAGTAACACCTTATTCTCGATGACACTATAACTTTAGGTTTATTTAATATTATGTCAATTTAAAACCTATGATGTTATGTCCAATAAAAACTTCATAGTGTGACTGGCTTAATTTTCTACCCTATCATCGAGAGAAAAGGTAAAACATAAATATTGTAAAATACACTTTTATTGTGTTTTTAAGTAAAAAAAAATAGTAACTATACTAAGGAACACTCGATAGTGTACACCTCTAACGATTTGCCGTGTTTGCATACTTCACCGAAAACACGACAGCAAACAAGCCGAATTTAAAAGTGACGCCGCAATCCGACGCACGATAAGTTGGATATCCGCCAAATAAAGTTATTTAAGTGGGTGGACAACCCAAATGTGCTCTCTTTCAATTTTGGTCTACGGCGAAGTAAGTGCGTTTTACGTGTGGTCGAAGTAAAACAACCACGTTTTTGTGCGGGTTTCTTTTTTTTTGTGCAAAAGTATAAAAGCTATTAGCTCAATAAATAGTATACGTTAAAATAAAATACACGGGATAAATTATGATCAAATAATGATCCGTATACTGAGTGAAAGTTTAAACCGCGCAAAAGGTGAAACAAAAAGAGAACAAAAGTAACGTTTCGTTCCGTAGCCATTACGTGTTTCGCCCCGATTCCGATTAGTGACCCACCATCCCCAACGGATTTGAAATAAAGTGTTGTTAGATAGAGTGCCGTATTCGCGTTGAACGCAATGGATTGCTCACGCAGCCCCCAAACCGCGTTTTCGTAACAATCGCGTATACTTGTATAACGTGGCGTTGCGGTATACCCAAGATCATATGTATACGCACGCGCACATATACGTTTAAGTGATTTATAAGTACAGTGGCGTATCAACACATACATTCAAAACGTATACGCACGCATACACGTACAGTGCAAAGTGTATCCAGAAGAGTAGAGGCTGCGTTACTTCAATCCGAGTGCCCACGCACACACTCGCAACTCCGGATAAACGCGTGACGACGCGCACCGATCTCCCAGTGTTGCCGACTTAGAACGAGCGAAACCGAGTCGCCAGCGCAAACAATAAGGAGCGCTCCAGGTACACTATAGTATTAAAAAAGCAAGTGTGTATACTATACATGACTACACGTCGTATATACACATTTGCCATCGTGGGATCATACAAATCGCATACACATTACACATACACACACACACACTTATAGGTTATTATTAGAACAATTATTTAGTTTTATGTATTGGTAAATTCCATAGATTATTTAAATTCTCCGTGCACGGCAATTTTATAGGTATAGTTTTAGTTATTTTGTGAAATGCCATAAGCAGCCACACATACATGGGTCGCTCGCGTCGGCAAATCTCGGTCGTCGGTTTTATTTGTCTATTGTTTATTGATCAAATAAATATGCGAAGATCGCATTATTAATATTGTTTAATCTGGTGTAAATTATTTCGTGTTTTGGCCCTTTTCGTTTTTGTTTTTTTTTTGTTATTTTGTTTTGTAGGCGGCAATACCCACACCCCTTGAGCTCAGTCCAGGCAGATCCAGAGCTGAACAGGCAATCGGGCGCTGATATCTATCAGCTGGCGCAAAAGCCCGGTTTGCTGTGCCGCAACCAGCTAAAAATTAACAAGACGTTGGCGCGAAACGTTACATTGGCGCCCAACGTGGGGCCTTCTCTCTCTCTATTAGTATGCGAAATAATTTAGCCATATATATTATTAATTCTGTGATATTTTTTTTGAATGTGTGTGTGAGTGTACGCGTGCTATAATTTATATATATTAGTAGTGTAGTAGTTGTGCTTCATTAGTTAAAGTGCGCTATATATATATATTTTTTAAATTTATAGTTTAGTGTGTATGATTCTTTAGTAGTACAGAGCTATTTAAGATTGATTGTTTGTGATTGTTATTATTTGTTCATAGATACATATATTTACACTTTTTTTTTGCTATATTTTTTTTTGTGGTTTTATTGAGCCGCCTTTATTTTTTTTTTGATCAACTTATTTATACTATTATTTTTCATAATTTATTTATATTTTTTTTTGATTTTTTTTTGGGATTTTATTTATTTTTTTTTTGCTATGGATCCTATATATTTACGTGCCCAAGAACTGGACTATGAACTTGCGCTAAGAGGAGTGTTTAATTTGAGTAGTGCAAGAACAAAAACAGCTGCACTTCGAGAGTTGTTAAATAAAGAGGATGCTGGTATTGAGTCAGTTCCAAAATACAGTTCTGATATGATTACGTCGGAAGTGGAAATGAGCAACTGCGTTGAGTTGTTTAATAACATATGTACCGTTACTGATAAAGCTTTTGAGGATAAGTGTGAGTCTTCGTTAACAGAGTCGTACCATCGAGCGCGTCATTTACAAGGTAGATTGGAGCGCATACAGCCTGAACGGAGTGAGGTTGAAACTGTAAACGTTCTTTTAGATTCGGTTTATACATTGTTAATTCAGCTTGCTTCAGTGTTAGAAAAACCTAAGTCAGTTGTTGCAAAGTCTCGCATTATTCCCCCAAGTATTGGTAATCGTCAAACGGAGTCTATTAGTACAGTTCAAAATTCACAAACAAGGCGTAGTACAGTGTCATTACAGTCGAATGCAGAAGCATGGCAACAACAAGATCCGAATGATGATTTAGATGAAGGTGGGTTGGCAGGAGCGTTTGCGTCTGTAGAAAATTCAAGAGCTAATTCCCCTGCTGGTTTGTTTGATGGTGCACATGCCAGGGAGTCACTATTAGGGTCATTAGCTCTAAGTCCTGCTGAGAAGTCCGAGATCGTCGCTGCATTAGCACCGTTGAATCCTTTAGCTCCAAATTTTCGTCCATCAGTCTCGAGCCATGTTCCAGCTAAAAGCGTTTCACGACCGTCATTTTTAACAAAGTCTTTAAACTTCGGCGAGGTATGGGGTTTACAGGTACCAAAACCAGATGGGTTTGTGCGAAACCAAGAGGCGAGTCAACGTTCAACTATATCTAACGATATTAACAAGGGTCCGATTCGTTATGAATTGCCGAGGAGAGATTACGAGATGTATTTTTGCTGCTAGTGATAACAAAGCAGCTTTCATAGAACAACGGCCATATTCTATAAGAGACGAAGACATAGAAAAAAAAGAGAGAGAACAGAGATACAGAAAAAATTAAAAATATATAGGACTCATAACTATTGGGGAGTGAATGATCGAGAAAATAAAATCCCAATATCATGTTCTGACCATTTGTGTGAAGAGACACGAGGAATAGAACAAAATGGTCCTATATATGATTAGTACTTAGTAGTTAGGATAAGATATGAAAAGTAAAATATAATTAATAAAATATACCATAAATAATATAATATATATATATATATATATTGCTTTTACCTGGAAAGTAGTGATAGGCTATTTGGTACCTTTTTTAACTATATTTGAATTTTATTTTTTTACGATTGAAAACTAATCTGATAGTGTAAACGAGAGAGAGAGAGAAAGAGTGTTTGAGTAAACTGTTAAAGAAAGAGAGAGAAAGAGTTTACTTACAGTTATATACTGTGTGTGAGAGAGAGATGCTTTGGTGCAATTATATAATAAAATTACTCATCCGATTGCTTCGATATTATTGTTGTTAGACATTAATAGAATTTTTAAATGTTTTCATCTAGATTTAGTGTTTTTATCCGACAATTTTAAATTTGTATCTGTTTTTTTTTTTTAAATTTACCTGTTTCTTTTATTATTAGCTT
This sequence comes from Bolitophila cinerea, assembly GCA_010015015.2. Taxonomy (NCBI): domain Eukaryota; kingdom Metazoa; phylum Arthropoda; class Insecta; order Diptera; family Mycetophilidae; genus Bolitophila; species Bolitophila cinerea. Next base: position 4,852 of record JAAAKO020025231.1, read on the forward strand.
GATCATTATATTTTTTTATCGGCACCTTTTATATTTTTTTATCAAAAAACAAGAATATTAAAATAAATATCTATAATTTTTTTATATATAAATTTGTATTGTGAACCTAAAAAAATATAATCAAATAAAAATGTATTGAAAAAAAATTATCAAAAAAAAATGTATCGATGAACAAAATGTCAACGATTTATTTGATTTAAAATTTTTCATAATATTGTAAAAATTGTACTCAAATCATTGTATTTTTAATAATAAAAATAATAAAAAAAATGAATAATGGTCAAAAGACTATAAAAAAAAGATGAAACGTTTCCTTATTTTTTCATCGAAATCAATATTTTTAAATGCAGATTTAAGAAACATGTTAAAATATATTTATAAACAAGATAATGGCCAAGATAAATATGATATGATACTAGTTGCTCAAAAACTAGATTGTGAAAAGCATACTTTTGAGAAACCAGATTTTTTTACCTTTTATCATGTTGCCTCGACTTGCTGACTTTTTAATAGTTTTAAGGAACAGAACTTCGTATGGACAAGTAGAACCAATGAATAGTATGACCAAATCTTTTAAACGTTATTTTAGTTTATTTGAATTTAACATCTTCCGGAATTCGGTCCGACACTACGGAAACTTGATTTTATTGATAATGTCTTACACGTTTTAAATTGTTGACGACTTCAATTTAAAATTTTAAAAAGCATTTTATCAAAATTCAAAACAACTTTTTTTAACTTTATTTCTTTTCTTGTTTTTATCAAAAAAAGTATTATGGTTAAAACAAGATTAGTGAAACGATCCTATATTTCTTTGCCTAAGATTTTTAAAACCAGATTATAAATAACAAAAATAGTTATATAAAAAATATTAAAGAGAGGTCATATTTCAGGAATTATCTCATTTTTAATTAATTATATAAAGAAATGTAAAATTTTAAACGGTAAAGGGTAACATATACCTTGTAAAATTGTATATAATATTTTTTATATCTTTTTCTTGTTGTGTTCTTGTTGCTATGTACTTAAAATATATTGAGGTCAATTGCATGCCCGTTAAAAAAACAGTCTAAATATTCCAATATTTTTTGAAAACCTTTTAATCCATTTTACCATCGAAACCCAACTTCTATAATTATTTCGTATATCTATTAATTCAACCCTCTATTTAATACCAAATATACATATCATAATTTTAAATAATCATCGTCTATAATCGGCGAGTATTATGAAATTTTGGCCATGTGTCGCATTGATGCGGTTGTCACAAACTTTTGGAGTATTTGTACAGATATACCTTTTTATAATTTACATTATATATATATATAAAATAAATGTACTATGCTTATAAAGCCACGCAGCTTTTATAGAGCACTTCGACAAGAATTATATTGTAATATCCGTTCGATTTTTCATGCGGTAAACCGTTTCTATAATTGAAAATTGCTCTCGATAAAGATAAACGTTTTTTTTATTCTCTGGGATCTTTGTGCGGATGTGCCAAATTCTATTATTGCACTTGATTGCATTTTTATTTGATTTTGAGAGCCACGGAGTTTTTTTAACTGTGAAATCTTTTGTGGAGGAATTATGCTTTTTTTAAATATATAACGAGTAATATATAGCTGAAAATAGTATTTCAGTTTCTTGTACACACACTATTATACATTACATGTATATTATATATACTCATACTCCAAGGGTGTATTGAGTGTGGACAGTGTATGTGTATAGTATGTAAAAATCAATAATTATTCTATTTCCTAAATATTGATTAGTGTGAGATATATCTATTACCCAGACATCAGTGCCTGTCGGCGAGCGTCGCGTTGCGTTGATCGTATAGAATGGCACCCATCCCCCAGACATAAGTCTCGATTATTCATGAGCAAATCGTGTCCCGCACACGTCGTCGTAGCCGACAGAACGGCCAACGGCTGTTCACACTTTCCTCTATAGATAAGGAACATGTGACATTGAGCCTTATGCCGTAGGGTCATAGACGGTCCCTTTTCAATTTAAATACAACTATAAATACAAATATGTGGTTTTATTTTTAAATTTAAAATATTTTGGCTGAAGATTTGATATATACTATTATATATGTACTATAAAAATATCATTACAAATAATTACAAACCATTTTCAAATAGCTCATAAGGGTTTATAAAAAAAATCACCAATTATTGTACAATTCAACCTTTTTTTTATTTTCAATAATAATTTATATTTAAGGAAAAGGGTGAGCAGAACAAAAAACAAATAAAAAACAAAAACCAAAAAAATATATGCATGTAATAATAAAAACTGGTAAATTTAGAAAGAATGAATAAAGAAGAATGTATGAACGCTATGCAAAATCAGGAAACAAGACCTCGATGACAACGTTTGTTTTCTGAAAATCAGGAATTGGAAGTTTATTCCTATAACCGTGTTTGGTGCACAAATGAACGATAAGAATACGAGGAAGATATTTCAAATTAAGCCTAATGGTCGTTTAATTTGTGTTAAAAAGGATTGTAAATGTTAAGCCTTTAATAAAAAAAAAAAATCTGGATTTTATTATTCTTTAATGTTTTTATTTTAAATATTTTCTATATATTTTTATTCTAATTTTGACAAGCTTAGTTGAAGTGACTTGGATGTATAAAATCTTTAAACATGAAAGGTTAATAATTATATTTTTAAAACAAAGTCTGCATAGGCACTCACCACCGTGCTACCGATCACGGATCTCCTAATCCGGAAGCCGCTCGGTTAAACGAAACCGATGATCTCGAGAACAATGTACGGAAAGTTTGCGTTCTCGACAAAAGCGCTGACAGTTGAACAGTGGCATCGGAGCGTTGCTTTGGCATCAGCTCGTCAGCACGGTGTATGGTTTCCGGAGGATTGTACTCTTTAAGATTCCAATAAAAATAAAATACGGAATAATTAAAAGTTAAATGTAGAATATGATCTGCAATATTATGTACATTTTAAGACTACTAGTTAGTTTGCCAAAGTTACTCAAAAACCAATAACCTACAATTAATTTATTTTACCTTAAAAATCTGGTAATTTCAAAAACTCTCAATTAAATCCAGAAGTCGTTTGAATAAAATAAAAAATACTGAAAACTAAATGCCAGAAAATCAAATGCCAAAATCATATCTTAAAAACCAATTGCCTAAAAAACAATTCTGAATGCTAAAATCATTATAAAATCTCTTCAAGCCAAATAGAAAAAAAATAAAAAAAAAACAAGCAAGATTAAATAACATTTTGCTCTCAGGCAAGTGATTTTTTGGGATTAAATCACAATCCACTGTTTTGAGATTATCTCAAAATCTACCTTGGGTTCATAGGCGACCCGGGAAACCAGGATTGTCCCACATTTGAACGATCCCAGTGTCCGAAGACTGTCTCCACGACAAACAAAAAAATATAAAGCAATGTAAAGATCTGCTAATTTTAAAACTCTCGAGTGTTCAAAAAAGGATATTTTAAATAAAATATAACGTTTTTTATCATAAAACATCGAAGTGTTATATTCCAAGGTTTCCACCTGAGAGTCTGAGCGTAACTATTGAGCCATCTTTTTGGTTTCCTTCTAAGAAGGACTTTAAAGGCCTATTATTCGGGCACCTTTCCCGACCTTTTTTGTAGACATAGGGGAGGCCCGTTTATCAAACAATGAGCGTTCTGGTAAATTGATTACTATTCTCCACTAACAACTACATTGTTTCTTTGTGGTGACGAGGCTCCTCTCATTTATCTATTAAATTATTGAAAATATTAACAATAATCCAATATTTTTTTGGTTTTAGTTTTGGTAGTGATATAACTTATTACTTAATTTATTTTATTTTACTTGTTGTCCCGGATTTAATTAAAGGAAACCTGAGAAAAAAAAATATTTTTTTCAAAATACAAAAATTAAAATAGAAGAATTTTCAGATTATTTTATCTGCTAAAAATGCTGAAATAAATACAATTTTTTGATTTTTTTTACTCTTGTAGACAAAAAAACAATAGCAAAAATATATTTTTAATTAACAAAAATTAAAAATAAACAAAATATAGTTAATAAAGAGAATCTGCTTTAGGCTTGAATAAAAGGTGGATTTTTATTTTTATATATATTTATATAATTTTTATTATTTTGTCTACGCCAAGTTTGAGCTGGCTCAGATAAGTGAAAGTGGCTTAAAAATTTATAGAAGGTCATATATACCAAATGAAGTTAAAAAAGATTTTTAAAATTCTGGTGTTCAAAAAAATATATTTATCGTTAGATTTTTAAAAAAATGTAGAGAAGTGGTCAATTTGATTATGAAAGCTCTTCATAGAATTTGACTAAAAATGGATATATTAAAAAATTGTGAGGAAATGTTGGAGAAAGAGATGATTTTTACGGTTTTACACCCTCTTGGTCAATATGAATTCAAAGGCCAACGTTTACTTCCTCTTCAGAAAGGAGAGTAAGGGACTACATTTGGACGAAACGTTGAAGAAGGTGTTTTGAATGATCCTGTCTATTGGTTGAACATAACATATCAACCGGTTCAACCCGTTCTTTAAAAGAAAATAATTTACCAGTTGACCGATTAAAAAGAACCGTAGTTTTTGTATTTTTTTAACATAAAAGCAAAACAAAATCTACATAGTATTTAACCGTTTAAGTTAAATTTTAAATTAATAAATGTAACGACGGCTTTAGCCGAGCAGAAGTGATGTACAATTTATGAAGTGGTATCTGCCTAACAAATGAATGGAATTGGTATATCCAAAAACCGTATTCCATATTTCTATTTCTTCTTTTGTTTATTTTTAGCTTATTTTTAGATTTAAATAATTAGATGATCACAGATCGCTTCGGATCGGCTTGTTTAGATAATGCAATACGATGCAATATTTTTATAAATATTTTTTTGGGATGTGGATCCCGATCCTAAAGAGAGCACTCAAATCAGTTCCGACAACTTGTGTGAAATTGGAATTTATTATTTCTGCGTCTAGCAATATATTTGTCCAAAAAAGATCTAAATTAGGCAACAATTAATTTTAGAGCTTTAAAAAAAATTAAATAAAAAGATTTTTTTTTGTATTTATGTGAAAATATAAATTTGCAATGGATGCATGTGTTTTAATGTAATATTTTGTGTTGACTTATTTTGAGAAAAAAGTAGACAATGTTTTAGCGGCAAATATGCCGATCAATAGTGCCTTTTATTTCCGTAAAATTAACCACAAAAAGGCACCAATTTTTGGTTGCGTTAATATGAATAAAAGTAATCTAACCCTCATACCCATTTTTTAGAAAATTTTCTGGTGAAATAGAATAGATGTTCAACCTATACCAAACCAAATAATTATTTGCACATTTATATTTAAAAAAAAAAACTATATATAAATTGAAAGGCCAACCCAGACAAAGACTTTATCAATATATTCTACATCTCCCTCCGAAAAGAGAATTAGGATATAACAAACTTTTGCTTAACTTAGGCTCACCGATTTTCACAATATTTTATGAAGAGATTGTTCACGGTATTTCTGAGCCCACCAATTCAAGATCAACATGTCAGTCCCACAATGAAATTAATTTAATTTTTGACCTATTTGCATTTACCAAATGAAAACTGAAAACTTTCAAAACAAACATTCCTGAAAAATGACATTGATATTAACCCTATATCCGTTTTCGGGCACAAAAGATCCTAACGTATTTTTCGGTTAACAAATTATGCATATATAACAAAAATATATAGAAATGTTTTTTTAAACCAAGAATTCATATTTATTTTTTTTAAATTGCGATAAATACAAAAAAAGCCTTTTGGTGTTTGTGAAAGTGGCAGAATAATCGAAAAAATAAAGTGCAATATAAATTCAAGGATCTAAAATTATTTTCTAAACCGAAAATCATGCATTTCTCGATGAATACTTGCTTCTAGCCAAAGCCATCTTAAAATATATACATTACAAAGTTATAGTAGTACATACTCGTATACACATATATAAATATGAATTAACCCGTAGCGCGATTAATTACCAGACAGCAATTTCCCAGCGAGCACGTGAATGCCAAAATGTTTTATGTAAGGATGAGCGAAATGTAATGCGCACCTCAGACTTATGAAACATCATCAAGATGCCTGAGACTAGCAATCGTCTCTCGGAAAATTTCAAATCAAAAACCGTTCACTCGAGTTTGTGCAGCGTAATTGCTCTGAATATGAAATATACATTCATATATATGTTTTGTTTATGTATGCCCTTGCGTTTTGATGATATATATATATAGTTATATTTTATATTTATATGTATTCAGTAAATTACATAGTCTAATTCACGGAAAGTGTTAATGAGAAGTTTTCCGCTCGTTTATCTTGGGCGTGTGATTCATGTGCGCACCGAGCGCGTGCGGCCGCGTGCACCATGGAAAACTATACATTCTCGCCGGGCCACTTTTGAAAAGGGTTTCAGAGAGAGGGAGACACGTCGACACGACGACACGACGACGGACGCCTTTTCCGTGTCTGTGAAAATGTGTATACACAATATGGATGTGTTTTTATACATTAGGCCAACACAAACCACAATCATTTCTATCTATGTATTTTTAGTTTAAATTTTAGTTTAATTTTCATCAATGTATTTTTAGTTTAAAATATAATATATATATATATATATTTTCAGGATAGGCTCAACATCATTGAAAACAGAAAAAATATCATGTTAATATCGAAGAAGCACTAATTATTATTTTTGCCACTTCCTGATAGATTTCCATATTCCCTTCTAAATGTACCTTTTTATTATTTTTACATTCTATAGCATATTAGAGTTAAAATAATAAAGAAAACAAGTCATTATCGGAAAAACACAGTTAAAAACGAAAGCTCAGTTACTAGTAAATCGTATAAGGCCAGAAAAATATTATTTAGTAAATTAAAGGTAATTTTATAAGTAAGATACACTTACTAATAAGTCGGAAGCACTTAAGTTTATATAATATTCTTTTCTTTAATTTTACCAGTTTACAATATATCGTGGACTTTGAAGGAAAATACACTAACAACACTTCTTAAAGAAGTTCAGTTATTGATGACATTCTTTTCAAAAATACATATTTTGTCATAACGAAAAAATGTACATTTTTATAAAAGTTCTGTTGATGGATCTGCAATTTAAATATGAATTATAACTAAATGCAATTTCCTAAAAAAAATATTTAAAAATGTACTTAGTTTTGTTTTATGGATTACGATTTTAAAATAGCAAGAAATTACAACAATTTTCACCTCAAATTTTATTGTAAAATTAAAAATAAGATTTTATTAATTTTCAAATACTTTTCATTTAAAAAAAAAAAAAAATTCCAAAGGAAAAAGGAGGATCAGGTGATTGGTTCTTGGGAAAAAATAAGGACTCAAATGAAAATCTCGAAATCCTTCTGTTTGCAAACCATTGCAAATATTACTATTAAAAAATATAACTATATGGTCGTGGATCGGAAAGATATCTAAATCTCCTGAAGAGATTCCAACTTTATTTAACGAACCAGAACCAATGAGTCTGTCAAAAAAGGAAGTTTTAGTAAAGGCATGTTCATGTAATATTACTTAAAAGATAATTCCGTTTTATTTTTGGTTGTACAAAAGCGACATAAACCCATCAAGAGAACACTAAAAAATTCTGAAGCTGCATAGATGACTTGAAATCAGAAGAAGGTTTTTCTTAAATTATTTAAATTTTAATACATTTTACTAATAAATATATTTATTAAAATATCAGTGGTTTATTTGAATGCTCCCTAACTTACTATAGTTTGTCAAAAGCCCCACTAATTAGCAAAACTGAAGTATATTTAAGTATTTTTTAAACTAATTTACATACTAAAGTTAAATTAATACTACAGCGAATTTACTTAAAAGCATTTACTAATATATCGAAAGCTTAATTACGCAGTATAATTTAATATAAATTTACTCAAGAGAATTTTCTAATTCGAGTATATTTTAAGCTTACGTATTATTACTTTATTTTATTTATTTACAATATTTACAATATTAATACTAGGGTGGCCGTTATATGAGTTTTTACGCCCCTCAAATATGCTCCAAACAAATAAAAAAAAATTTTGGAATGGTTTGAAAATGATAAATTGATATTTAACTCTCGGCCACTAGAATTAATGATTTCTATATAAAATAAAGGAATTTTAGTGAATTTTTAGCTAGTATTTAATTAAGGAACTAATTACGTGCCTTGGAAATTAAAATTCATATAATTTAGTCTACGAACATTATGCTACAATTTTAAATTTTAAATTAAAAAGACTCCCCTACCCTTAACATTTTGTATGGGTTAACACAAATAAAAAAAGTTAATTTGAGAAAGGGATGAAATCAAAATTAAGGAAATGTTTAAAAAAAGTAAACACGCAAAAATGTTCAGTTTTGCTTTCTTATCATGTATTCATATACATATTAATATATTTAATAACTAGTCAAAGACACATTTACTAATAAAACTAAAATTTATATACTAAAAAATCGATAGCTTATAAACCTATTGTCAGATGAGTAAGGCAGAAATACGATTCTTACAATTTTAAACCATTTAAGACCTACTTGTAGGCCTATTTTTTTAGCTTATTTTGGCTTATTTTTATATTTTATATTATTTTAGTACAAAATCTCATTTTTAGTACATATTTTAATTTTTTATCGAAAAACAAGCACACACAAACTAAATATGTAAAACAAAAAACATGTCAAAAGAACAGCAGACTTGAAATATTGAAGACAATTACAAAGTTATTGTCTGGAGAAGATTTAGATTGTTACCAAACATACAAACTCTGAGCTAAAAGCCAAATGCTCTCCAATTACAAACATCGAAGAAAGAAATTTTCTTTCTATAAAAACGTATTCTGTTTAAATAACACGCATTTTTTTTGTTATTTAAGAAAATCTTTGTTATATATTAAACAAAAAAATGTACTTACAAACTTAAACTAGAATAAATGTTCTTGTTCCTATTATAAATATTATAAATCTATGTTATAATGTACAAATTTTAATTTACTCTATGAAGTAAATATTTTCAAATAAATTTAAATTTGAATTATATTTTTTAAGATTTTTTTGGGTATACACTATGTTTTTATAATGTATTTTTATGTATTTAACGATGGTTTTATGTCTTATTTTAGGCATTTAAATTCATTTTTATAGCGCTTATTTTAGATTGCGCCTTATTAACCAGTAAATTGCACACCAAAAGATCTACTAATTTGGAATATATTTTTAATATCTTTTTTTCATTTGAACCTTAAAGAAGAGTCGAGAACTATTTCAATCAATGTTACGCTCTGAGTCGTCCTAATG
>JAAAKO020025242.1:0-14229 GCA_010015015.2 Bolitophila cinerea
GACAAGTTAACATTGCGGGTCAGCCATATATACAAAGCATTCAATACAAAATATGTGATACAAAAGGATACAAAATAGGGCATATACTATAATACTAGCCAAAGCAAAGCAAGAGGAAGTGGCTGGTTGTTGAACTTGAACTTATTATTTTATTTTTTAATAAATAATATTAATTTCATAATACATTTTAATATTTTGTTGTAACAATTAATAAAAAAATTAAGAACAAAATAATAAATTAAAGGCTATTTTTTATAACCTAACTTTATAACTTTATATTATTTCACTAATATATTATATAATTTGTGTTATAAGTTTTAAAAATTATGCTATTTTAATAATAAATACTCACAACAAAATAATTTAATAAATGGCCATATTCATTGTAAATCTAATGTTGGAACATTTCTTTTTGCCATTGTTACATCTTCGGGTGATTAACAGATATTCACTAATTTTATCTTAAATGAACTGGTTACCATTTAATTTACTTGTCAAGCTCAAAAGCGTTAGCTTCTTCTTGCTATTTTTAAATTATCTATATTAGTTTTACCGGTCTGTGATCTTGCTTGCGCGGATTTTAATGCGGCCTAATTAACCGACTTACTGGCATCCAATCGAGCTGAAACTTAGTCCATTGTCCTCTCATTAGGTGTAGTAAATTTATATAAAAAAATAGTTTTTTTAGGGTTGAATAATTAAATTATATATATTAGTTTCACGAGACTTTTATCTTGCTTGTGCGAGTTCTAATGTGGCTTAATTAACCGACTTTCTGTCATCCAATCGAACTAAAATCTGACCTATTACTTGTGGCCGATGAAAATGCATTCGAATAAATGTTCCCCCACCTCTCCTTAAGGGGTGACAAAATAAGGTCAAAAATATTAATTGGGCAAAATGGATAAAAATTTAAGACACTTAACCCTTTTCTGCCCAAAAATAGTTAGGGGTGGTCAATGTTAGTTACATATACCAAGAAAAAAGGAGTAGAAAATGTATATAAAAACCTTGTTTTTAGTATTACCTAATTAAAAAAAAATTAAATTTAAAGAATCCATTTTATGCTAAGCAGTGAGATCTTTTTCATGAGTAATGATATGAATCATGACGTAGTGGATATAGTGAAGTGTGTGATGATTATTTGATGATGCATGTGATATTTCCATTAACACAACACGTTTATATATAATATAATAATAAGATAATGGCAACAAATTTCCATCAAATGCAAAACAAAATACAAAAACGAAGAATCTCTCAAAATAGCATAGCATCTAGTCTAAGAATATATGGAACTAATTCATATTGATAATACCATTAAGGAATATTCCATTATTTATATTTACGGCGCTGAAACTTATATACATTCTTATTTGAGCATTATTCCACTAGCATATAATAAATATAATGTACAATCTACGAGTACACATAATATATACATAAATTATTAATATTTATTATTGTTTGATAGCATTGTATAAACATGCCTGATCCGCGTAACAATTACAAATTCATTTAATATAATAGATAGAATAATAGAAAGAGGACAGAAAACACGATAAATTTTATTTCTAAGTCAACGGAATATTTACAATAACATTTCGACCTTCTTACGCTAACACATACGTTAAAGCACGTTCCGGGAAGATGTACAGTGTACACTTTAAGCACATTTTTTCTATGTAAATATTAGGAATTATTTGTACGCTGATCTAATTGCTCTCGATTCATGTTATCGCTCCGATGGTATTTACATTTATTATACTATCCCACGTCTTGGCGTACACACAAATTACGAGATCAAAACAATGGCAGAGACAATAAACATTAAACACAGACACAACCACCCACAAGCATATATAATATATTATATACCTCCTGTAAACTCACGCAGAATTAAAAATAGCTAATAGCTTGCGTTGTGTGTGTATATGTGTGTATATATTGTTTATAAGTAATGTGTATATATGGAAATAAATCACGCCGGCTATAATTAGAATATCAAGCGGGCGAACAAGATAATGCCGTTTGATGGAAAGTGCAGAGAAGAGCTTGCGTGCGGAGTGTGGCGAGATACTCTTGAATATACGAGTATTTAGGGCTATATTAAACGGTATTATGTGTCTAGCCTCTTGTCTCAAAAGGCCTCTTATATGCATCGATGCACTTGACGCAAATTGGCTTTTTCACATACATTATGCGCTGGTATGCATGTATGAATCTAATAAACAATAATACACTGTAAGATTTTTTGCAGAATAAGTTATATTAAATTAAGAATAATTGAAAGAGAGTGGTTAACGAGATTTTTAATCAAAGATAGTAACTTTAGTTTGTTGTTGGGAAAATACGGAGTATTTTACCTTTTTGCATAAAGCGGTTTAGGAATAATCATGCGGTAATTTCAACCGGTTCTACAGGTTCTATTTTTTCATTTTTTATTTTAAAAAAAAATAATATTTTTTTTTCGAGAAGATTTTTTTATTTTATTTTTTAAAAGATCGATGATTTTTTAAAAAAGAAAAATGTTTAATGGTTATAATTGGAACTTCTTCTTCTTTTTTGAGAAAATTTATTATTTTTCTAAACATTTTTTTTTCCACATTTTTATAATGAATATGATAAGATATAAATGCAATGATGAAAATAAACCAACGATTTTTTATCTGGTAAATCCACCTTTTCTCTTACTTCTTTTATCCACATGATCAAAAATTATTCAATTTTAATATACAGATGCATCAAATGCACCAAACAATAAAAAATCTCACAATCAATCTAAATTATCAGTTAATAATGCTTGAAACAAATAACAAGATGCTACATCTATGAATAAACATGAGTTCAATGCAATAACAAAAATGGCGAACATAACAATAATTTATGCGCTTGCCGCGTTGGAGCCTAATAGCGGAAATTCTCATATATGTTTTTCGCAAGCCACACACACACTTATTGTTATCTCTCTCTCGAAATGACAGCGAACAATAAATCTTTCGTAGATGCTGGCGTTTATTGTTGATTCACGTGCACTTGACGCTTCTTCGAAGAATACGGCGTTCGTGGATATTTTTAGAATGAACTCGGTAAACAGACGCGAGGCTTTATATAGTCCAAATATGTTAATATTCGCCATTGTGACAAAAAGTATTTGTAATATATATAATATATGTGGTTATGTTTTTTTTTTGTTATTTTAGGCGAATTTCGGAAAAGTTGTGACATACATAAATAAATATGTTTGTCCGAAATCCACTTATGCGGTGTTATCACTAACAGAATATATCGGCATGGTAGAGCATTTTCAAAATAAAGTTTATTACAAAAACATAACCAAACTTCTCGTCTAGAGTAGAGCTCTTAGATGAAAATAGGCAGTCAAATTTGACGTGCCGACTTTTTAGATCAGTTTTGAGGTACACACGGAAAGAAACGAAAATTTAAAAAATATCAACTGTATGTATATAATATTTCTCAGAATAATGATTTTTACAAATAACTTCAATTTACGTATGTTTGTAGGAAGTATATAATTTCCGAGAAACGTTTACATTGAAAATTTGCTTTAATCATTTTTATATTCCTTATCAATAGAACAAACTGTATATTTTTTTTAGAAAGTTTTAGTCAATTTTTAGACAGTCTTTTAAACACTCTTTTAGGCAGTATTTTGGACAGTTTTTTTGACTGTATTTAAGACTGTCTTTTAGGCAGTATTTTAGAAAGGGTTTTATACAATATGTTATACAGTCTTTTAGACAGAATATTAGACAGTCTTTAAGACAGTCTTTTTGGCATTCGCTTAGAAAGTTTTTTAGACAGCCTTTTAAACAGTATTTACACATTTTAGACCGTCTTTTAAATACTCTTTTAAACAGTAAGAGTTTTTCGACAGTTTTTAAGACTATTTTTTAGGCAGTATTTTAGACAGTGTTTTATACAGTCTGTTATACAGCCATTATACAGTTTTTAAAACAGTATATTATACAGTCTTTGAGACAGTCTTTTAGATAAACTTGGAAATTGTATTTTTGACAGATTTTTAAACAGTATTTTAGACAGTCTTTTAATCACTCGTTAAGACATTTTAATTAATATTAGTGATTATATATAATATTGATTATTATTTTAAGACGTTTTTTGACGGTCTTTAGGACAATGTTTTATACAGTCTGTTATACAGTATAGACTGTCATTAGACATTCTTTGAAACAATCTTTGAGATATTTTTTAGACAGTTTTTTAGGCAGTCTTTTAGGCAGTATGTCAGAATATCAGTCTTTTAGAAAGTCTATTTTAGATAGTCCATCAGAAATTTTTTAGACAGTCTTTTAGACAGTCTTTTAGACAGTCTTTTAGACAGTCTTTTAGACAATCTTTTAGACAGTCTTGAAGACTGCATTTAAGACAATCTTTTAGACATTCTTTAAGACTGTAATTAATACAGTCTTTTAGACATTGTTTCAGAAAGGCCTTTGAACATTGATTTATAAATATATTTGACATTATTTTAAACAGTCTGTTAGACCACTTTTAGACCGTTTTTATACAGTTTTAGGACTTCTTTTGACGAATAAATGCTTTTTGCTTGTTTTTTCATTTTTTTTTTGATAATCAAACTTTTTCCGAAAATTTCGGTTATTCTAAATAATTACCTCTGTTTAACGGAAAAGTTCAATCGTTTAAATATATTTTTTTGTAATAAACATAATATATTTGCTACCAACATATATATGTTATAATATTTTGTACGTGCGCACGTATTTTAATAGTTTGAAGACGATAAAATCGAGAATATTCGTTAAAATGTGTTATTAGGTAGACATTTTTAATGTTTTTAACTATTTTAAAAGTTTTTATGGTAATATAATTAAATAATATTTGAAAATTTAAAGTGTTCGCGTAAATAAGCCATCTGTTGACGACAAAAATAACAAAAATACTGCCTCGAATTGTGTCTATATATTAAAGTCTATGTTTCCAAGTGACAATCTTAGGCAAAATTGCGGCTGTGAAAACATGTGTTTCACCAAGTGTATTATTTGCCACTTTATTATGTCATTTTATGTGACATTTCATAGGTCGACAAATTCGGCAGTTTTTGGTGGGCATGCTTGTTTCCACCTAAGTTGCCAAATTTGAGTGGAACAAAACTTTGTAGATTTGTCAATTTTACATCAATCGTTTGTTTAGAAAATGCTTTACTACTAATTCTAATTGGGTTCAGATGAGCACCAATTTTTATTTACTGAATAGCCAATTATTGGAAATGCTTACCTTAACTTTTTTCGTATGGTCAGAAAAATATTTTACAGGATGCAAAAAATATGTTTTTTCTAAATGCTCCACAGACATTCCCAAATGGCTTCAGACGACTTCAACTTTTTTTTACTGGATAGACATTGATAAATAATAAATGTTCACCTTAACTTTTTTTGTATGGTCACAGAGCTATTTTACAAGACGGCAAAACATGTTTGTCTTGAATGCACCAATGGTATCCCCAAATGGCTTCGGTCGATAAGCTTATTATTTTTACGGGTCAAAAAGTCAAATGTCCATCTAAATTTTTTGGTCCAAAGTTATTTTACAGGATGGCAAGACATGTTTCTTCCACAGGTATAATTAAACGTCTACATGTTGTATACTATAACAATCTGTGTGATACCCAGGTAGTGGTTACAATTCATTTTGTCACCCTGTAACCAACATTTTATTCATCAGAAAGTTGTTACGATCCCACACTGCTATAGAATTAAGCATTAAGATAAAAAACCTTTCCCAAAACGAATCTTCTCCCAATTTCAACGATCCATAATAAAATTGTCTTCATCGTTCTTATATGTTTTTATATGTCTCCTGATAATTAGGAAGTGGAGTTTCTAGATTATCTGTAATACCACAATGCAATCAAAATGTTTTATACTGCGATGCAGCATTTCAATCCATTATTTAACTATAAAAAAAATGAACATGGTTTTCATAATTAAAAGCGTGCCAAATACGGCAACACATTGACAAATCGTCAAAATTAGTGTTTCCATCAGTGAGTCCAGCTCAGATGCTCGAACGTTCAATAAAAGCAAACAAATGAAATTTGAAGAGATTTTTAAGGTCAGATACGCTAACGTTACCATTAATACTGGCGTATACTGAACTCAATATATTTTTAAAACATTACCTATTTTTATGCGCCAGTGCATTTGACCGTTCGCGCTTTTGAACGTTTGCGCATTTGAGCTATCCCTTATGAAAAAAATGTTCTATCAAATGACCCAAAATGTTGTTAAAATTTGAAATTTCCGAACATTTTAATGTTCGCGCATCTGAGCATTTTTTGGCAGAATTACATACGTCAAATGCCAAACCCGACCGTTTCCACTAAAGTTAACATACATATATTGAGTTATATGACATTATATGACAAGGAGGCGGCACTTTCAAATTTGGCAGATGTTTCCACCAAATTTTGTCGATTTGTACTCAAATTTGACACCAATGACTCCGGTGGAAAGTCATCATTACAAACATTCCACTAAAATTGTTATGGCGGAAAACCTATTTTGAGGAAGTTTTTTTACCAATATATATTGTATATACTTTCTAATCTGTCCGCTTTGATCTGTAATTACAGTTTATAAGTTGGAGCAATTTTATGTCGTTCAGTGTTTATTGTCCTTAAAAAGGGCAACGTTAGTAAAGAAAAAGTTTAGATATTTACAAAAAAGTGTATTCTATATATTAAATTCTATATTTTTAAGATTCTCCAAAACGGTCAATTTTTAAAAATGGGTTTTTCAGACAAATATTTGTTACCTGTTTAAATACTCAAACTCTTGCCACTAATGCCGGACATTTTGTGGCCATTTGATAGCCATTTAAGTTAAAAACAGTGGTCATTTACTTGGCAATTTGAACAAAAACGTTAATGAGGTTGCCATTTAGGAATAATGAACCAATATGTGGCCAAATATTTTGCGGGTTGGTCATTTGACAGCTTGTGTAACTTTTAAAAGCTGCTAATTGACCATTTGGGCCAATAATATTATTGCGCACTTGGCCAGTAGGTGGAAATCCGGCATAACCCTTACATATCAAGTGTACCCTGCTGGCAATATAATATTTGTCTCTACCGTACTTCATTATACTTCCATAAACACAGAACAGTGAAACACACATGTTTAAAACGTTGCAGCTGATATTAGTCATGCTACAAAACGAATTTATGCTCTTTCCTAATTATAATCTTGTAGAGTTTATGACTGTGTGTGTATAACTGTATATAGTGGAATTATGATTACGCGCCAGATTATTAGCCAGTGTTTAAAATAAATGCTAATTGCTAAAATTGTTTTGTTTTATGGATATGTACTATTGGACTATAATAAATAGTCAGTTAGCTTGGGCTGTTGACGTCACTTTAAAAAAAATGTATTTAGTACTTGCACTGGTATTTTATTTTGCAATATACTCGAAATAATCCTAAAATTTAAAAACTGGAATTCCACACTCCCAGACAGAACCAGACAGAATTGGAAATTTTACTCTTGTGCAAATAATACACTAGAAAATCCCACAGATGCACGTCAGTCATCTCATCATCGTACACACAAACCACCTTGATTTCAATTACATGATTCATCACAAAGTTTGTTTAATATACATATATAGCATATGATTCAATATCTCTGATATTGTTTTAAAAAATTATACAATGCAATAGCATAGAAAGAACGGTCCTAAAAAATATATAATATATGGTTTTTCAACAGAAACATCATCAATGTTATTCCAGTTTATCTATTTCCGAAGACTAGTTAACATTGAAATGAGATAGTTAAATTAGTTAAAGAAGGAATTGTTCATAATTTCCAAATTGCGAGATTTATGAATACAGTTCGAAGAATGCGTGCTCTCGTGGTTATATATAGTACAAAATATATGAATACACATTAATATTTATAGGCTCACCATGAGGCCCCGTCCGTCTCCGTCTAGCGTTTGTCGGATCGTCCGTCGATCGTTTCGTTGAGTCTACAAATATGACTCACTCAAGTAATGAGCCAAAGAAACAGACAACGTCGACGGTCTGTGAATCACGCGCGCACGCGTATTGCTCTTTCTGCACGACAAAACGGTATGCGCTGCAGCAGAAGCACGGAGCACGAGCACATGCATATACGGTTGTAAAACAACGGTTTTGTGTGTCCCGACGAAGCATTTGTACATATATATATAATACATACAAATACAACAAAGTATTTAAAAATGTAATTATATGGTAGTTATGTTATAAGTTTGGTTGTGTTTATGGATCTAAAAACAGAAATAAGTACCAGTTGTCAAATGCTTGAGTCATATTATGGTATTTTTGTTATATAATCTATATACTTTTGTTATTAAATTATTGGTAACATAATTTCATGAGGAGTGGGTCGATGAAACCACAACTGTTAAAATTTAAAATTAATTTTGTTTTCCAGTTTTTAAGTGACGAAAACTGAAAAAAAACTCAAATGAATAATTCTCAAAAATTATTGATTTTTTGTTTGTTTTTTGAGAAGTTTGGTTATTAAATTACTTTTAGGTAAATACCTACCTTCAAAATGTTGCAAATGCTTGCAGGTTACCACCACTGTCATAAAATAAAATTCCACAAAACTACGGCTCTGTTTATTATACTTAATTATAATGTACTACCGAAGCCAGTTCTCTCGCGAATTCTGGTGTACAAATTTTAAGAATATATGTAATATTTCGTAGTTTTGGGAAATATATTACGAATTTTGAAATATTTTGCGAATATTTATAATATATGAAATATATCGCAAATGTTTTGTAATATTTTGAAATTTTTTACAATATTTGAAATATTTTGTATTATTCATAATATTTTGTAAATTACGTAATATCACAATATTACGTAATATCATAAAATATTACGTAATTAACGTAATATTTTAAATTATATGTAATATTTGGTATTATCTTGCATATGTTTGTATTATTTGTAATAATTCGAGAAGTTGTGTAATATATTCAGAATCAAGAATACAGTGTACAAAAAAATGAGTAGTGATTTACCCCTCGTGTACTACAGTAAGCAAAATACGCCACAATTGATAACATTTATTTTCTTTTTGTTGAAAAAATTAGTGTTTTTTTACTTTTGGTGTAATTTTTAGCACTCTAGCGATTTTTAGACGTCAAGAAATTCCTTTCGTTAATTACTTGCATACTTTCGTTATTATATTTTTTTAAAGTGATGTCAATAGTCGAACTCGAAGCTAACTGACCATTTATTAGTTCAATAAGATATATCCAATCCATACAAAAAACAACAAATACTGTAAAAATAAAAATACTAATCTAAGATTTATAAACAATTATATAAAATAAAAAGCTGAAACGAGATCACAAACCAAGGACAACTATCAAAACATTTAAACATATATCATGTACCTCCCTCGCAGAGCTCGTAGTGCCAAAAAAGACAGTACTTGTAAGTCACATCCATCAATCTGGGCAGAGAGATGGATCTTATGCTTTGCCGGAACGCGTCACGAGACATTATGAAATCAAATAAGTTGGAAAAGCGGTTAAAAGATAAATAAGTAGTGCAGCTTCGCTATTATAAAATTGTATTTCTCTGGTCATCGACGTCAAAACTTAAAAGAGTAGTTGTCATTTTTATTATATTTCTGGAGCGGAATGATGCAACCACACAGTGTTTGCTGAACAAAGTTTAAAATGTTATTTCTTAAAGAAGGGAAAATCAAAAATTAGTTGGTGCTCACAAAATGAACATTTTTTATCGACAATTTAAGAAAAATACTTTTGCTGTGTTGGTTTCTCATTACATTTGCATAATCCTCTCAGAATTCAAAATATATTATGAATTGGCTTTTTTTGTTCATGTATATTCATCAGGGCAACCAAAAGTATGACAATTCATGTTTTTTTGCGAATGGCTATCATTATTCCGATTAAATTAGAATGGGGCGAAAGAGCCATTAAGTCTTTTCTCGCTTGTCCTGCGAAGTTGAAGTTTTGCATGAATATTGCTTACGTCAGTCCTCAAGATTGTTATAAAAATAAACCTGATCGGCAAAACAGATGCCGCTATATAGTGTCATTTGATATTTCGGAAAAGGTTTTTAAACAGTTTTTCCATTTTTAACATTTTTTTCTGTGTTAAATTTACGTGTAAAATTTAATAAAAATGTAAGGGTTTTTTATTAAGTTATATATTGTGTAAGTCATGATAATTTAAGTTTTAGGTGATGTTCTTGGTTTAGGAGTTATCGTGATTTTTCCGTGAAATATGACTATGGGTAGAAAAAACGTGTGAAATTACAAAAGCAGTATCTGATGACTGATTTATTGTGCGGGAAAACATTTTGAATAAATGAAAGTAAAACATTTTTTGAAAATTTTGTAATGATTACAAAGATACACTGCTGATTCTAGACAACCATCACGTTTCTTATTTGTCTTTCACTTCATTAGTCGTTAAAATGGTATTTTTGTTGACGCTAACAACTTATGCCACTCACAAATTGCAGCCATTGGACTAAGCTGTTTTGAGCTAGTCTAACGGGCGGCATGAAATATATACATGCCATATTCAGTACAAAACAACCAGCATACTCTTCTTTTTTTAACAAAAAATATAAAAAAAGATTATGGAAGATTAAGGGAGATTTTTACAAGATATATTTTGCTGTCATCGTTAAATATTTGTTCAATATTGCCTGCGATATTACCACTACATTACCACAACATTTTGGATTTAATATTAATCAGCAAAAAAGTACCCATTTTGTGCAAAGAGGTCGATCACAATTATAAAGGTATGCATTCGCATTCTATTTTATTCTATTACTTTTTTCATGATTATTAAGCCAACAAAAAAAATCTTCAAAGGGTCGAGGAGAATAGCTTTAGCTTAGAATCTATAACAGATAAGAATTTGAGTTGAATTGAAGAACTCAACTTCCTATCTCTTATAGATTCTGAGATAGAGCTCAAAATGTGCAAAAGTGGCTCTTTCGTCCATTCTACTCTACACATTCTAACATTTTCTTGTGACAAAATTATATTTATTGAGGCATTAATATATATTATAAAATGTCGTCAAACTATAGGCTACCACTTTTGATAGTTTTCAAGTTGTTACTCTAATTTTAGTAAGGAAGGAGTGGCAACCTGCAAGCCAAAATTAGATTCTTTTCAAAATTTGAATATTTATTTTAATTTTTTGGCAATTTAAATGATTTTTAGCTCTATGATTATGGTTTTTTAATTCTTCTTTTTAACGTATGTTATATATTAACAATATTTTGATTTTATGACGAGTTAATGATCAAAAAAGCTATGGAGTGGAAAGGAAATCATTTCCCCTATCACTAATCATCAATTAAAACAATACATATTTTTTTCTCGGTGAGCGTTAAATTAGCCTATAAAAATAAAAATATAAACATAAGTATATACTTAATCAGCGTACACTTTTAACAACTTTGTTAGAATTTTGGATCTAATTGCTGTTAAAAATGTTGTTAACAGCTGTTCAGCTTACATTTTAAACAATTTCAATTTGATCGTTCTTTTTTCAGGAGAAAATCTGACAGATGTGAACCATATCATAGCATCAATTAGACAAGCTTGGAATTCCCCAAAAACGGAGCATCTATTGCAGAGGTAAGTAAAACAAAATGTTTTTTTTAAGTTTATATTCCGGTTTGACATATTGACAAAAATGTGCATCATATTTTATTTGATTTATAAATAAATCGATTATTAAAACAGTGTTACATGATAAAAAGTTTAGCTAAAAGAGAAATAAAAAAAAATAGTAAACGAATTTAAAATCCATATTTGTATATATACATTGTAAGCAGATTGAGCACATTGTACTTGTATTAGCGTATATAGTCTGAGCTCTGAGCGAAATCGATATTATGTATTTGTATATGGAATGTTCACAAACTGTAAACATGTTCAATATAAGCACATGCCGAAGCAGATACATTGAACTGTGAAAACGCAATAAGCATTTTATTTGTATACAAGTAATATACATTTTTATACTATATAACTATATGTGCTTATAGATATATAAATAGAAAATACTAAACCAAAGTGGCTTTTCTCAAGAAGATAGACTTAGCAAATGCCTTATTTAAGAAAAGAAAATTAAGTTGAACTTAAATAAGTAGATATTGATTATAAAATTGATTATTATAAATTATAGAAAATAAACGTATTTAAAATTCAGCAACATTTTTGTATGATTAATATAAGTTGTTTATTATAATATTAAAGTAATTTCTTTTTTTCGATCAATAACTGTCTAAATGCGAGCAAGTAAAAGTAATCTTACGAACAAATGCACATTTTGGATTAAGAGGCCAAATTTAATCATCTTTTCCACTTTCCTATAATTTTAAACAAATTTAAATCAGGGCAGTATAATGGTCTTCATTTTCTTCAAACTTAGAGCTCATCCACTTATTACCTTTGAACACTGTTAAACCTATATAAATTAATTCCATATAGTTAATTCATATCTACAAAAAATACACGATTCAAATTCAATTCAGATACCTTTCAAAAATACCTCACAGATTCCGCACTATTAAAAGGACCTTGACTCAGAGTTTCGGATTGGTTCAAACAAAAAATATCTTAAATGTTTTTTTTAAATAAACGGTATGGTTAAAAGAATCCTCGTTCTATAATTGCAATAGTAATCTTCCAACCCTACGATTAGTTATTAAACTCATTTCGTTCTTCCAATTTTATTAAAAATTATTTATCATTATTCAAATGTTTGATCAAAATATTTGCTAGTCTTCGAAGTCACTAAGTCACAAAGTCACAGTAACCTAATGTCAACTGATTCTCGTCCAATAAAAATTGGTTCGATATTTTTTGGTGCATATTACATCATTTTAAGGACATATTTTGACGTTTTATGTGCATATTTTAGTCGTTTTTAGGTCAGTTTTTACAAGGAATATTTTTGGTTGCCCTGTTAATCACTGATGTGCTATTAGCTCGAGTAATTGATAGGAGAAAGATGTTAACCTGATTAAAATTTATATTTCTTCATTTTAGATCAGAGATTTAATCAGAGCTAATAACAAATCAGTGATTAAGCAGCTAATCATCGATTATGTCCGTGCAATATATATATATATAGAGCCAATAGCACGCGGGAATCGGGCAATTTTTATAGAAGCTCGGATGGATTGACCTTTTTTTCGTGTGTTTATTTAGGAAGATAGGTTAGGTCGCTGATTTGCGAGTGCCTCGAACACTTTTCGCATTATGCGGCAAAATATAATCGAAAGTGAAGAAATACAATCCCCGATTAATTGCCTGATTAAGATAATCATAAACTGAAGAAATACAATTCATGTTAAACGTATGCTTTTATAACGGATTAGGTTTAATCAAGACTAAAGAAATTGGCCCTTAGTGCGTAATACAGTACTTTACTGCATTTTAATCGATTACACTTAATTATTTTGATGTTTTTTAAAGAAGGAATACTTGACACAAAATTTACAACTAGCCTTTATAAAAATCAGTGACAAAAATCGGTCCGATGCTCTTGGCCAGCACTTTTTCTATAAAAATAGCCATTTTGTGCATGAATAGCCACTTCTTAAAAATGTATTCTAATAGAACACAGTTTTTATTTTGAGTACGTATTATAGTTCTAGAAACCTACGCTTCTCGAAACACATACTTCTTGAAGCTCACTCTATTTGAAACCCTTTCGAAACAACAGATCGTAAAACTTTTAAATGAAAATATTAGTGTCACCCAAATATATTCCCAAGTTTATGGGATTATGTTGTTATCCTGAAAAGCTGAATGCAGAAAAGCATCTCCAAATATAAGTTTCGAGATCTGTACTTTTTGAGAAGTGTGGGTTTGAGATGTGTGGGTTTCGAAAAGTGAGCTTGGGGTTCGTGAACTGTATAATGATGATGTGTTAGATGCATCCGTTTTTTATATATACGTTATCAAAAATGAATTGCCCGCGTTTATAAAATAAAGCTGGATTTAGACTTAAGCTGCGTTCAGACATACAAATATTCCAGGCGTTTTCCAGAAATGAAACGCAGCTTTTTTTAATGTATTGGTGTGGTTTGACAGTTTGCATTTGTATGTGTGCTCTATTGTTTGACGTGCGATGTCAAAGTATCCGGA
>JAAAKO020025253.1:0-14228 GCA_010015015.2 Bolitophila cinerea
ATAGCACTCACAGGATCATTCGTAGGTGTACTTAAGCTTCCTCACTGACGTCAAAGTAGAGTATTTTTGAGAAAGAGCACATAATTTTACAACTCATATCAAGATAAGTTTAAAGATCAAGTGATTTGTAGGAACGCCTCACGGAAGTGAATAAAATCAAAATTACTGGCAACATCATTAAATGCTTCTGACATACGATTTCTGGCTTAGCATGTATAATGTTCATAATTATAGCTTTATGTCGTTCTAAATGGGAAATTGAAGTAAAATAGACAAATAAGGCCAATATAAAACTGATCAAACAAGAAAATGTCAGCAAAGAGAATCTCTAGGCACGTGAGCTCGCATAGAACAATATAATAAGGAAGGATATAGTTATCAACTTGTCTTAAACCCTGTCAAAGCAATGCATGCAGTAACAATCGTTTCTGAATAGATTCAATTCTATTATATCAATAACAGCTAATAGTATTATAAAATTATAGAAAAATGTTAAACACGAAAAAAAACTACAAATTATTTATGCGATCCTATTTCTACGATTCGGTAATTATTGGACAACACCTGCAGTTTTCATATACATTTATATATATTTAATTTACTATATATATGTATATGTGCTTATGTTTGCAAGATATAGTACATATAAAATAAGTGCGCACGCAACAAACACAATTATCCCAATCATGTGTTCTTTATTGTCTTATTGTTTTGTTGGTGTTTTTGCGCTCGGGCTTAAAGCACTCCAGCAGGAATGGTGTGTAAATCATGTGTTCGCCAATGCACCTACTACAAATAAATTATGCACGCCAATATCAAATAAATTGATAAGCTCTTTACGCGCATAACATGTATACACACACATACACTGATACATATATTTCTATATATTTATAAAT
Source organism: Bolitophila cinerea (assembly GCA_010015015.2). Classification (NCBI taxonomy): domain Eukaryota; kingdom Metazoa; phylum Arthropoda; class Insecta; order Diptera; family Mycetophilidae; genus Bolitophila; species Bolitophila cinerea. The sequence goes on from JAAAKO020025253.1 coordinate 900, forward strand.
ATAAAATATATACATATATAAAAGCGCGCATATTACGATTTTCTCACAATCTTTATCCGTCGAATAAAATATACATCAAATCACTGTTATTAAATGTATTAAAATGCATCTTTGTGGATGTTTTATATTGGATTAATAAAACGATTAAAAAATAAACGTTTATGTATTAATATGTATATATATACAATATAATATTATATATATACAAGTATATTCAATAAAAAAATGTGATGCATATAGGCTGATCTGTAATGCACACACACAGAGAGAATATATACACAGTATACATATAAAGTATACACACGTTCACTTCGACGATACATTTTTCCATATTTTATTCGCTAACGATTTACTTGGGGCTGGGGCGTGATCAGTCGTTATGAAATATATTAAAATTAAAACACATTACGATACTTGGCTAGAACTGCCGACATATAAATATAGAAGATGGATATACGAAAAAGCCGGTTAGCAGGAATCACATTTTTACTGAGCTAAATCTTGGATACTCTAAATAATCAGCTTTATTCACGTTCAAAATAATTTACGTTTTAGACGTTTTAGAACTTTTAGTATACACTATTTCCGCATATAAATAACTGGTTTTAAAATTTTCTGAAATATATAAAGTGCTAAAATTAGCATTGTAGGCATTTCAAAAATTTTAAATCAAAGTTTTTATATGTAGAAATCAGTTTTAAAGATGTCCTAAAGCTCTAAAATGAAAGTTTTGTTTTTTTTTAATTCAAAAAAATTTTGAGCAACATAAAAATTGTTATACATTTATAAAATCCATTGAAATATTTGTTTTATAATTTTTTCTTGTACTAAAAGCTGGACGACCATTTATATAATAATAATGTGTATAAAGTACAGATTTTAAAAAAATTTATACCTTTTAAAAAACCATACGCGATGATCATAAAAAAAAGAAACAGTGCTCTCTGAACGAGGTGCGCGCGCGGCAAACTTGAAATTGACTTGGTTTTTATAATCTGCATTCTCTTTTTCTTACACATTAACCAGCGCAGAGCAAATGAGCATTCCTCTTTATCTCCAGTCTGTTCACTCTCTATTTAATGGCTATTATTAAAATTTAAAACGTATATTTTTCGCCAAGATATTGATCGGAATATGGATAACTCCTCCTTAATATTGAACGCGTATGCTTATTAATCGGCGCGCTCGTTTTACCGCGGCTAAGTCTGCATATAAAAACATACGGATAAACATGTGCAAGTTGTATGTATAACGGAATGTATGTACGTGTAATATGTATGTATACTATGGATACACACTTTACACACGTTTACATTGCACCATTGCACTTCGTATATAATATATACATACATTTCACAGAAGAACGCAAGTGGTGCGAAAGCGCGGCTGATGGTTAAGCATATACATATATATTCTGCGCTTCAGGTTCGCGGTCCCGTCCTATTATTGCAGAGCATTTATACTTATGTACGTTTTATATGTATATATATACATATTTATGTTTTCCTAATATCCATAGTGATCGCATGCCTTGATTTTTCGTATGCGCACGAACTCAGCAAAACATATTATTTATAATGTTACACCTTTTGCATCAGGTGATAATTATACGGTGAGTGTGGGGATATACAACAACAAAAGAAATCCGCTTTAAATCTTTGTGTTAGGACCATCAATAAACAATATTTTTGTTTGTATGCGTTTGCATTATTCAGGTTACGCTTGAAATATTAATTTTTGTTTTGTTTTTAATATATAAAGAATAACATACGGGCGACAACAAACTAATCCTGCAATTTTATTAGATATACAAATAATATTGGACAATGAAGACATATTTGTTACAAACAATGTTATTATTATTATTATTAAACATAATATTATATATAAGGGACGTGTGCGATAGAGCTGTTTAATTTCATAGACAGTGTCAGTATTTTTTATTTTATTTAAAAAATGGTTCCATCTAAATTCGAATTACAATAATCAGGAGAAAACTAATGTGGTGAGATGTTGACGTTAAGTTATTATTGGTATTGGGACTGAATAAAAATGCGCAATAGTTTTTTACGAGATACCAATTTGATATATATATATACGCCAGTCTCATATCTGCAAAACACATAGATGACATAAGCGCACATTTTTTACCGTTTATGTCACTAGCGCCTTCACTTTATAAATATTGAGCTATTTCAATTTTAAGATAATGAATTGCTAGCCAACTATCTGACGAAGCAATGTCACTGTCGCCATCATATAGTCACGGATGGACCAGTTTTTGTATGAACGGACTTGTAATGAACATCTTATTATTCAAGGCAGTATTTTAGTTATATTTGTCGTCAACAGACGGCTTATTTACGCGCACATTGAATTCAAAATTCTGCGATTTTATCGTCTTCAAACTATTAAAATAATAAATAAGTATTATTGCTCTAAGGTCGCCATATCTTTATAAATTGTAAGGTAATGTGAGCCAAATACTTTTCTGCATCACATAATGGCTAACCATGTTGTTTGTTCATTTCGTTTTGTTTTTTTAAAACAGCGCGAAGCGTAAAAAAAATCTTGCGGCAGAATGGAAAGAAAGTAGTGTATTTCTTGTTTTTTTTTGTTTCGCAAAAACAAGCAAAATACTAGCAAAAAACAAGAATGTCATTAAATTTTTAAAAAAATATAACAAAAATATATATTATTTGTTATTTTTAGAGATTTAGTGCATAGAAGTCTTTGGCTGACATTACCGTTTATTTATAAAGAGATGGCGACAGTGGCATTGCTTCGTCATAGATTTGGCTCATATGTCATAAACTGAAAATTCCAATGGCAAAATATTCATAATGTGATGGTAGTTACACATGTTCCTAATTCTTGTGACGAAAGGGTATGGTTATTTTTTGGTTCAAATTTCAGTTCGTCTATTTTTATTTATTTATCACATAATTTGTACTTAACAAAAATATAACTAAATATAAATATATGTATAGTACAAATATTTATTATTATTTTGTAGTCGTCCTGACTTAATCTACATTTTGTCCATGAATTGCTAGAATTTTTTTTAAAAAAAGATTAGAAATATGACAGATGTGTTTCCAAAGTGTCTCACAAATCGTGAATATCAAATGTTTTATTATTTTGTTATATATGCATAAAATATTTCACAAATGCTTTCTCAAATGATTATTATTATGTTATTTTTTTTTAAATGCCTTCTCACGTGGTATATCAATTTTTATAATATGTAATGATCATAATGAAGTAAAGTACAGATGGAGGTATTTAATAGGAAGGAAACAGATAAATTAAACATATACTCTAACTTTCTGATACAGGAACATGCCATGCATAATTTACCGTGTTAGAAACAGCTGCTTTTGAGGTCACATATTTGCAAGGAATGTCCTTGAGATTTGATTATGTTCATGGCAAAAACCAATTTGATTGGAAAATGGTTGAATTTTATCAATTTCGGTGGGAATAATATAGGTATTCTTGGCAGCAAAACATGTTTGCTTTAGAATTGTAGCCTCAATGGAATTGATTATTATTTTCAAATGGTTAAAATATATCATTTTAAAAAAATATTGTTCATAATTTATTTTAATTGTGAAACTATATAAAAATATTTGTTACTATGAATAGATTATTGTTACCGAAAAAAATGTTTATTACCATGTTAAGATGAATCAATTTTTTCATTTTCGGAATCAATTGTGTTCTGAATATTGATATCCTCCACATCGACCTTATTTGAGGCTAAAATAGCCATTTAACTTAACCAATTTTGAATGTCGTGAAAAACATTAGCAATTATGAAATCGCGAGATAATTTAAATTGTCGCTAATGTTGTAGTCTGACTAATTTGGTAAATTGGGTTACTAATATATATTTTTTTAATTACTAAGATCAATAAATTGTTTTGAAAATCGGTTGGCCTTTGGATCCTTTTGTAATGGTACTCGCATGATTGTAGTTATTTCGAAGTATGAACCGCCGTAAATATGTAAATTTTATAAAAAATAGTAATACCTTGATTTCAACGCCATCTACCGGATCAAAAAAAAAGAAAAAACTAAAAGAACTCAAACCGAACATATGATGTAAATCTTTTCTCGATAGTTCTTATGTTTCCAGAGATCAATTGTTACAAACAACAAATCTTAAAATGTAGTTTTTTATATCTTAATTTTTTTTTGTAAAGAAAAACATATTTAAAGCATTTTTGCTTACATAAGTAATACATTAACACTACATAAATTATTTCATTATTCATAATTCTAACTTTTGTGTACATTTTCTTTTATGTGATTTATATATTATTATTTTTTAGCGCTCTATATAATATTTTTTTAGATCGTTTCTTTCAAAATTGATTTATTTAGGGAACAGATAGATTTTTATGATGTACTGTAAAGAACACAGTATAATATCTATTTGTAATATTCCGATTATTTCAGATTTTACGTTATTTTTTTAGTTTTTTCCAAAACGGCTTATTTTTCTAATATTAGTTTTCGGGTTTAATTTGTCGGCAATACTTTGATAAATGGGCTTTTCTTCAATTATAGGGAATAGGGAAGTCCCCCTAACATCATTTGTTTGAGGAGTTTTCGGCACGCGGCCCCAAATGGGAGTTATTGCGGTTTAAGGTTTGTATGAAAGTCCCATATTTGGGAAAAATGTCTCTTTTTAATTTTTGTTTTAATACATATTATTTTAATAAAAAATATCATTACAATTCAAAAAAAAATCCTAAAAGTTCAGATGGGTTTCACTCTTTTTTTGCTGCCATTCTGCTTGTTTTTTGTTTTGCAAAAAAACGCTTTTTCATGCCGCCCTGATAAACTACTACTACTTCCCCATAAACTTGCCAATACTCCTATCTATCACTTTCATACCACACCTTCCAAAACCTTTTACTTCTCCTCTTGCCATAATTACCTTTTTACTGAATTTGATTATAAAAATAAACATGTTTATATAAAAAAAACAATAAAAAATCTTGATATCCCCCTTAAGAACACCTTAACAACACCATATATACTTTAAAAAATCAACAGCATTTTTCATAATTTTATGCCCTAAAATAATGTCATTTTTTATATAACTAACACCACAATTTAAACTCAAATAACAAAATTTGGACGTAGGACCATATTTCCGTAATATAATATCGTAGAGATATGCATATTGTGACATGTGTGTATAAATTTTCCAATCTACAATAAAGTAGAATATTATAACAATGTAAAATAAACCATTTCGGGGTAAAAAGAAAGAAAACAGTAAAAAAACGTGAAAAAACAAATATTTTCATGGCCGCAGTAAGCACATCGTAAACATCAATATTTTGTTTCACCCAACAGAACATAAAAAAACAATGATGCCTTTAAAAAAATCGAAACATATTTTTTACACTATAATTTAATACTCTAAATGTGTTGCTGTAATCTTGGCTTAGTGTCACAATTTCTAAACTAAAATTTAGAAATACTGACGCGAGAGAATTTTTGAAATAAGAATTTTTCAAAAATTAGGAAATTCATGAATTTGGTAGCATCATAATGTTTCTGATTTTCAAAAAAAAAATTGCTTGCATTTCAATTTAAATTCAAAAATTCTGTCGCGTTACAATTTCTCTGTTAATGAGGATTGAGTACAGTTTTAATTATATACATAAAATATATACATATTTCTATTTGAAACGTGTTTTGGTTTTGGTTCGTCTTCATAATATTGATTGCAATAAATCTTGATTTGGGATGCCAACTAATCCTGTGGGTTTTCAAAGTTTTGTTTCGAATAGAACTGAAACATACATAATATACGAATAAAGCTCATTTATCACCCTTATCCAAACTTGGAAAATGAGAAATATATTTGCAAACACATATACGCTCACACATTACCACATTCAAGCTCGCAAATACTTATATACTTTCATACATAACATACACAAGCGCATATATAAATACATAAATACATTCTATACATGTGTTCATTGGAATATACATATATAGATACATATTTCGACAAAATATATGTTAAACCGTACTCAAACCGAGTTCTTGTATTGCTACATTTTTATCTCAAAAGGGACAATGTCCCGATAATTTTTCTAAATCTTTGTGAACTTTGACTTGGTGCAGAAGGAATGTGCTTGTATGCCACATGTGGAATATATTTTAAACCTATTATAACATTGTAAATTTCTTTGTTAGTAATATATGTCTAATTTTGAATAACTTATATTCATACGTACTTATATAAATATCCAAAACGGAATTTAAATTATTTAAAATTTTGCTGCAGACATAACAAAAAAAAACAAAAAGTGGCGCCGAAATCGTTTTTTTGTTACACGTCTTCTTATAAAATATTAAATGTATCTCGTTGTAAGCGCAATAAAAAAAAACTAACACGAATTTTCCAAGTACTAATTAATTGTGATGCTCATTTAAATGAAAGGGTATCGCAACGCACTTTAAACGCACGTTGGTTTTTCTTAAAAACTGCGCTCTGTGAAACGTGCGCGAGCGCGTGCGCAAAGTATTGAAGTAAGGCATCATTTAATACCATCTGTGTATGTGTGTATGTGTTTTTGTATGAGTTTTGTCTGTGTGTGGCCCAATTAGGAAAACTCAACGCGTCTGGAATTGAAAGGACTAATTTAGATTTTAAATGACAGTACTAGTTGATTTTGGAGAAATTAGATTAGTTTTTTTTGTACATCATTAGTACTTTTAATAATCGCACTGTAATTTACACTCATAAGTCATAAATACTTGTATCGTACGAGTAGACTTTATGAATTTTGTATTAAGTATATTGCTGTATAAATAATAATGTTATAAGTTGCATTTCACGTTGCATGTAAATCGCTTTCAGAGAGTGTTTTTAATGCTCTGAGTTGCAGTCACACATTGCATGGGTTTTCTTGCATGCAAGCGTATGTACCAAAACTATCAAAAAATAATGCTTTCGGTTTTACAATTTTTTTTTAACAAAATATAAATATAGTTTCAAACACAACTTAATTCTATTATTTTTAAACCAAATATTTTCAATCATTAAATTCCAACAAATTAAAATTCTGAAATAAATCAATATTTAAAATGCGTTTTTCTATTTGCAAATTGTGCCTTCGCAATACTAATAAATATAAACACTTTAAAAATTGACTAATTAAAAAAAGATAATGTCTTGTGCTTCTTAAAAGAGTTCTTCTACTTATTTTTTACATTTAATTTATATTATTATGATTTCCTCCGGTTTCCCGATATATATTCTGTAATCTATTGTCTTTAAAAATAAGTTAAGGGAAACATAAAAATATTTTGTAAAAAATTATGAGGTAAATTAAAAAATAAATGAAATGCATACCAGAACACATTTTGTGGTGCACATTAAGATGCGTCGATTTAAAAAAAATGAATTCATTTTTTTCAAACCTCAGGGCCCAAAAGTTGTAAAATAAAACCCATTTTTTAGTATAAAAGAAAAAAAAATAAACAAATGTTTATCGCCAGAGAATTACACATGATTTTTTAAAAAAAGATTTTTAGATAGACTTTTGTAATTTTTTTTTACACTACCATTTTACGGGTCCGATCATTTTTATCCAGCTAATAATTTTGGTCGTGAAGACTAAGCCTATGTGTCTTTTTGGTCCTATATATATTGTATAATATGACTTAAATAAGCCGTTAGAAAAAAAAACTATACGACTTTATTATGACCTTATTTTTAATAGACTTCTGTACGACCTAATGGTCGTTATATTCAATATATTCAATTTTGATGGCGCTTTGATTTTTTAGAGGTATCTTTACCTACTTCACCGATAAAAAATCTCAGAACGTTTTTCCATTAGTAAAATGAACTGCGCCTTCCTTGAAGCTTATTTTGTTCGAGCACTCACAACACAACCCCGATTGTTAGAAGTTCTAATTTGCTTTAAAAGCTACTCTAACAGATTTTTACGAAGCAAATATACATATTTTGAGGTATCTCTATGTACATAGATCTTTCTTGCTATATTTCAATAATGAACTGGTAACATATTCGCCATCTATACGTGTACTATTTTTGTGTGTGTTTGTATAATTATTGAAGTCATCTATATTTCGTTTCTTGAAAACGCATAACCAGTTCAGAAAGCTGGAACATACTGATATAAAGTGCATATTCACAAAAACACTCGATGAATAAATGTTGCCGCTTCCCGGAATCGAACAAATACTGTTTTTTCTTTTTTCTCCATTTATCAAGAAATGGATACAAAACACCAAAATTTAGACCCAATCACATATTTATAAAGACTTAACGAAATAAATCTAATGATGCAGTTTTTTATAAATATCAATATAACTTTAACCACGCCTAAAGGAGTAGTTTTGACTATACTAAAGAAAAATGCCTTTTCATTATGTGGGTATGAACAACTGTCTCATATTTCCTCAGTCCCATTGATATCATTCGATAATGTTGATCTGTGTTTTGTCTTTGAGATTGCTAAAAGTTTTCAGCATTTTCAATGAGAATTACTCTTCAATTTATGAGGAAAACGATCGAGAAAAGAAAAAAGCCAAATAGAAGAAAATGAAAGGTAAAAAGAAAAAAAAAGAGAATGAAATTAAAGTGAAACTAATGCAACCAAAAATATGACAATGCATGTTTTTTTGCGAAGTCCTATCATTATTTTGATTTATGTGTAATCCTGTTTTATTTCTTTTTAATTTGTGTAGTCATACTTATACTATGTTAGTGCATATTTAGATTTATTTTCCTTTTTTATGTCATATTTTGCCTTTTTTTGGGCATATTTGGTCATTTTTGGGCATATTTGTTTTTTTTTCGTCGTTTTTGTTTATATTCATCATTCATATTTTTTAATTTAAAATTCGCTGCAAATATTTAGTCATTTTAATTATTTCAAATATTTAGTTTTATGGCTAACAATAACATACAATTAAATACATTTTGTGCTCATTCAAATGTTCAAAAAATAATACATAAATGTGCAAAGATAAATGTAAAATAATCCCAAATACATGCATACATACAAAAATGCGCTTACATTTTTTTGTTACAATTTATTTTGTAAAAAATATAAAAATTTGTAACATTTTTTGTGACAAAAGTATATTTATTGTAACGATTTATTTTAACACTTTAGGTAAATGTTTTCATTAATATATACATTTTTTAATGTAAATTAATAGTGTTTTAAAAATACGATCTATTTTTTATTTTTTTATGCATATTAAGCCTTTTTAAGTGCATATTTTGACGTTTTAAGTGCATATTTTGTTTTTAGGTCATATTTTAAGCGCTTATAAAAGTTTTAAGGGCATATTTTTAGTTGCCCTGCTATGATAAAAAAATTAATACTATACTAAAACTCTCTCAATCAATTTGACAGTTAAATATCAGTATTATTTTTTCTTATACAGTTTTTGCTAATAGATATTAAAAAATCACTACAAAAACTCACAAACTCAATTTGACATTTCAATAGAGCTTTTATTGTCTCTTTTGCAGTTTTTTATTTATTAGTAAATTTCCAATTAAAAAAAAAAATAAAAATCTCGATCAAACCGATTTGCCAATTAATTTGAAGAATAGTACCAGCGAAATTCGAAGGCATATTCTATGCTTTTTTCGTTTTTAGATTTTGTGCTTATTTTGTAGACTTAGTTAAAAGACATACAAGACATATAAATATAATGGTTTGGAATCCCAGTTACATTGTGCATTCTAATAAAATTTAATCTATCCAGAAACTATTCTTGCTTTATGCATTGCGTCAAAAGGGTTTGAGACGAGTCGATGATTCTGTCCTTCCACCCTATTATTCTTCGATGGGAGCTCATGTCTCTGGAGGTTCGCTCTTTTCGACGTAAAAGTGCTGGTATATTTTTCTGGTTCGATTTGTTGAGTAATCGTAAAGATTCTCCCAATTTGTTGGCCCTTTTAGATTTTAATGTTCCTTTTACAGGTTTTCCTACGTTTGAGAATGCATAGAGCTAGACGGACGTACTGAGCCATTATATGTCGCATTTAATGACGACGAATTGCTTGATTTTAAGCTGATCCTATTTTTGGGAAGAATTGTACAATGTACAAGTATGTGGTCAATCTGACCCATGCCACAAAAATTATTGTCTGGTAAAAGCAGCACGGACAGACGGGAATCGGTCTGTGCTTGGTTTTCTATTATAGTGAGCCTGATAGATTAAAGTCCTGTTTTTTTAGTCTTGATTACTTATTAGTTTTATTTTTGAATTTATTTATTAATATATTTTATTTTTATTATTTATTTCTGTTATTTTTTATTTTTTTGTCTTCTTTTAATTTGTATTTTGTTTATGTTTATGTATTTGTTATATGTAATGATGGCAACAGCACTATTTATTTTAAAATAAAGGTCAGTTGGGGAGAGTTGACCTCACTTATTAAAAAAAAGTATTTTGGTACCTTTCAAAAATTTTGCTATCATTGGTAAGCTCATTTTTACCGATAAATGTTTTGAAATATTTCAACCTATGAAATGAAGAGATTACCGAAACCATTTACTTATACTATTGAAGGAGTTTATGAAAAGAGATGCTACTGAACTGTTATGCAGAAAATTGTAATTGGTTATATTTCCGGATTGATTCAACAGAAAACATCACCTGCTGGTTTATTTTGGACTTAATTGCAAAATCATCCTTTTTTGTTGTCTGTCTGTTGTAAAGGCATTAACCATAACTTTTAATTTTCCACAAAAAAACTATTTTTTTTATTGAATGCTGTTTCAGCCCCTTTAAACGGGTCAACTATTGGCGACAATAGTCTCTTTAAGACTTTGCATATAATGAGTGTTCAAAAAACATGATTTTAGGGTAGAAATCTAATATCATCAAACTAATTATTGAGGTCAGTAGGAACATATAACGTAAATATTTACTTTTATTTTGACTGAATTGAATTTTATGTTAAATAAATGTTTAAAAACTAAAACCTTCCTTAAATTTGGTCTTCCCGGCCTAGAAATAATTTTGTTCAAATCCTCATGAACTGGCATGAACGCCAGGTATGAATATAGCCTATTAATTCTCTGCAGGAAAACAGGTCCGTCCCGTTCTTAGTGCAATACAGATTTAAGTTTTAATAGATATTTTGAATTTCTTAAAAACTATATGTATACTATCGAAGTATATGGACTCTGAAACAACTTGAGGTTCTGGAGTTCAGGTGGCTTTGAAACACTTTACGATCTTAAAGCAATCGTGTAGGTATTTGCAGGTTTTAGAATATATTTGGCATCGAATATATCAATATAGCTTGGTATGTAACGGATTAGCTCGGATTATATTTTAGAGCTCTACTTCCGTTTATACAGGGAGAGTTCGGGACCAATTATTTCTGAGCCGTAGGAAATATAGCTTCGTCTGAACTATGTTGACATGTTTAAATTGAGTGCACGGATGTGTTAAACCTGTAATTTAGAGATGCGTCTTTACTAACAATTGTGTATTTAAATATTATTTTAAAATATATATATATACAAATAAAAAAATCTATATTATTTATAATGCTAAAATATCAAATTACTTTACAAACAATGAGAAATGATGCATCTCTTTTGGAAGTAGAATACTTTTATTATAGACGCGGCTATGGTAGATTCCGGCACCTAATTACAAATATGCCTGCTGCTGATAGACACGTGACGGCTATATCCTGGCTGTATGCATTGCGCGCGTGCGCGTCTGTAAGACCTTTACAGAAACATATAACGTCAAATTTATAATGTAAAAAACAAATGGCTCAATTGGCCGTATATACAATCAAAGTATGTATATTTTATATTATTTACTTTATTTTGTATATATATATATATATCGCTTTGTTAGACGGTACGTACAAATCTAATCGCGTGCATAAAAATCATGTTATATAAAGGCAGGCGCGCTCACAAGTTACATACAATAATGTGGAAATCTGATAGCCCTTTAATGTTTGGGTTAGGAGATTGAAAGTTGCTCGTATTATTTTTTCAGAAATAGATCGTATAAAATGTAAGCGATATATATATACGATTTATACAACGTGTGGTGGTGTGTTTTTTCTTTGCCGCAATGAAATACATTGCAGTTTGCAGTCACTAACACTATACATAGACCTTATTTAATTGTTATTTATTACATCAGGCATTGAGATGATGTGGGTTAAGTAGGCTAGATAAGTATTATAAAAAAACATTAGATAAGTGTGTTAAGCTAATCTGTATCTGCATAGTATAGTACATGAATCTGATGGCGTAGAACATCGGAGTAATGTCTGTAGACTCAGCTTGCACACAGTGCCTGTCTTATTTTGAAATTATATTTTATCATTATTTTAAAAGGCACGATAGCTTAAAAGTTTCGCAAATGACCTAGCTTAAACAAATTTTAAAAAAATATTTTTTATACAGCCGGTGGGTTTTTAAATTTTGTATTTTAAAAATATGTTAATTAGACATTTGTTTGTATGACAAACAAAATTGTTTTACTACAAAAAAATCTTTTATTCAATTTAAAAAAATATATATATATTGAATATATATGTTTATGTTTATATTTATATTTTTATAATTTAAATATCAATATATTTTTATTTATTTATTTTTTATTGTTTTTGATTTAAGTAGACCTCTGATGCACCCTAGCGCACAGTTATGCACAAGGGTAATTTTAACGACAATCATATGTACCCGCAGGCTATATTTTTATGATAAACATATATATTTAATATACAAAATTAAATTATACATTAGAATTTATTAGAAAAAAATATACCAAAACTATTACATTACATTAACATTATGTTGAAAAATTTATTTTATTTATTTTATTATAAATGTAAAATTCATGGCTTTAATTAAGTGATGATTTCTTACAATTCTTAACTTCTCAGATTTTCTGATTATGTTCATAAATGTAGAATTGTTTAAAGTATTTTTTTGTGATGTACACGGAAAAAAATTTCATTGATTTGGTTGAGTTGATTTCTTTGAACTAATTCAATTCTTTCGCAATTGTTCCAATAGGTTTTTAGTTGAATTTAATAAACAGGATCAGTTATTTCTCAGTTGAAATAATATATACATTCTCTTAATTTAATTTAAATTAATTTATTGCCGAAAAGATTACAAAAATGTCCTTATTATCTAACAAAGTTTAGTTCATTTCACGGCTCTATTAGAGCCGGTTCGAAAATACATTTCATTGACTTATATTACTACTTAATTAACATGGCATTTTATCATTTAAATAACATTCATCCGTTAG
>JAAAKO020025264.1:0-14228 GCA_010015015.2 Bolitophila cinerea
GAGTGCTGCGCTTGCGCAGCACATGATTGTTGTTGTATACTGAAAATGTTTTGGGGTCTATTTCATGCCGCCGAGTTGTTGACCCTACTGCTCTTGAAGGAGAATTCCTCCGGACCCTAAAAACGGTAATTTCGTTGGGCGATAATTAACACCGTAGGGTGGGGGAAGGTATCAAGGTTTTGATAAAAAATATATTTAAAAATCGTTTTAAGAGGTGGTAGAATTTAGGAGTGGGGTTGTATTGTAATGATTGATAAAGATTTAAAATATATATCTTTTAAAATAATAAATAAAAGATTATAAATATTAATGAGGGGTATATCTGGGGGGATGAAAAATTAAAAGATACCATATATTAGGTATAACCCTAGAGCAGTAAGCAAAACAAATATTGAATCGATAGCACTTCTACTTTGACCGTGGTTTGAGTTTAAATAATGTGGTTTTTAATTTAACATATTATCAGCAAAGGCGTTGTTTTTTATTACCTTTTTTAAAAGGAATAATATCGAAATTATGTTCATCTCATAAATATTACTAGAAACCACCCAAATTATATTTTAAAGTAACACTTGCCATCGGCATTATGATTTGAAAGTCAAAATATAAAGTCCAGTGTATAAAATACACTAAATAAGGGTGCTATTTTTGTTGCTCACTGCTCTAGGATAATACCTTTCATATCTTTTAAAAAATAATTAATTTATTGCCCCTAGCCCGCAAATGGTTGTCCAAATTCAACCCCTTCTTAAAACGCTTTTTGATTGACATCATCTCAATAAATAAAAAAATAAATATATAATTTAACAATTCACCATTTCACAATTCGCGAGCAAACATTTTTTAAGCAATGTGGGTTTTAGGACTTATGGGTTTTCGGCGCTATGAAATTTGGGCAATATATGCTGTGAGTTTTAAATAATGTGGAATTCACAATTTTTTTAAGATTTTAATTAACTTGAATCGTTGTAAATATTGTATCCCCTATCTTTCAAAAATCTTTTTTTTATAAAAAAATGTCCAACCGTATCAACAACATTTCGTTAATGTTGCCATGCAAGTTTATACTTAATTAAATAGATTACATGTATTGAACATCACCAATATAATATACATATAGCTATATAAGTATATAATATACATTATATTTAGTACACACTTGATTCAGATCTTAAATTCGAAATTAATGAATTATGATATAAAACTGATAAAACTTTCAAGTATTCAGCTTTTTAAAATTGGGTTTTTAAAACATTGATAGTGTGAATGCGCACTATATTCGACATTTTTGTATTCAGGGTTATCCAAAAGTTAGGTGCCATAATATTTGTAGGCGCTGAAATAATTTTAAAATCTTTGTAATTTTAAAGATTACCTTTAAAATGTAGTATCTGGTATTTAAATATTTTAGTTATATGTTTTAATATGTTTACATTTTTAAAAAAAGAATAAAAAACATACATACTTCTATAAACTTTTAGATAAAAAACTGATTTAAAAATCTTACTTGTTATTTTCTAGCTTAGTTAGTACAAAATATTTTAATTATTAATATATTTTTTTACAGAAATTTAACTAAAATTTTAAAAAAATATTAAACAAATAGACATGAAATGAACAAAAAATCTAACAAACGGATTTACAGAAATGATTTATAATTCATTTTTTTTTAAATGTAGTTATATAATATTTTTTTATTACCTTTATTATTCTTTAGGACTTATATCTATTTAAACAAAAAACATGTACGAGGGTTGATCAATAAGTACCCGTTATATTTTTCAACGTAATCGCCTTTCAGAACAATACACTTTTCTCAACGTTTCCCCCATTTCTTTAACCCCTCCAAAATACGATTTGTCAAACTCTTCAAAATACGCTTCTGTCTCGACGAAAACCTCCTCATGTGATCGTTTTTTATCCCTCGAGCCACGTTTTCTAGTTGGGGAACAAAAAGAAGTTGCAGGGTACCAAGTCGGGCGAGTATGGTGTGTGTGGCAGCAATTCGTAGTGAAGTTCATTCAATTTGGCCGCGACAATTCTGGTGAATGTGCTGTTGCATTATCGTGGTGAAACAGCTCTTCTTTCTTAGCCAAATGGGCTTTAATTTTGTAACGAATCGGTCCAATAATTCACTGTAGTACTGCCCCGTGATAGTTCTTCCTTTCTGCAAAAAGTCTATGAGGATTATTCCCTTAGAATTTCAAAAAAATCTTGGCCATGATCTTTTCGTCCGATGTGGCCTTCTTTGGAGCTTGGTCTTTGGCGTATATAATGTATCCAGGTTTCATCTACTCGAAAAAACTCTTACGAATTTATCTTAAAGAGGTTAAAACACTGCTTCGACACTGACAGCCGTTCCCTATTGTTGGCCACCGTACGACATGCCTTTGGCCTCTGTTACTTCGCGCACTTCCGTTTGGCGATCAGCGAAAATAATGTCGCAGACCTTTTGAAAGATTTCCTCGGTAATCACGTCTGCCGAGTGACCTGGACGCTCCTCATCAAATCAGATGTACGACCACGTTTAAATTCGTGGAACCAATATCTTGCGGTTGTCATATATGATGGTGAAATGTCCCCATAGACAGCTTCATACTTTGGATTTTTATTTCTTCGCATGTTTTTAAAGTAAGTAAAAAATGGTAAAAAATCGTGTGCTAATATGAAGGAGGATTTTAGCAACCGGTTTTTAACTTTTTTTTACTTATGAGACACATGGAATCTCGCTAGTAAAGCATAACAGCCGCTTTTTATTTTTTATGTATACTAAAATGGAGTTTTAAATAAGGAAGTTAAACATATTTATCAGATGTGGAGAGATTATCTTTATCCGATTTATACTCCTTTGAATATGCTTTGATCGTACTTTTAACTCGATTAGCTCATCGTTGAGAGTTTATAAATAAATTAAGTTAAGAATTTTTAAAAATATATAAGAATAGCTTTCAAAAAAGCTTCCAATACTATCTTCAAATCAAAATACTATCACGAAACAGACTCATTGTTTACTCTTTGTAAGTTTCTCCAACTTACACCTATAATGAATTTCATCTGTGCATTTGTATGAAATATTTACTAAATACATTTACTTTGTGATAACTATACCATACTTTAATCGTTTATCTCCAATGCATATGGCTTTATCACTACACATTTGATTCCTCTTCTATAATTAGCAATGACCTTTGTACATGCTCGCCTGGAATTATGTAATCCGAAAGCATGTGCTTAAATGGCCTTGAAGTAAATGCTCTGCGTTATCTTAAAATTCAAGTTTTAGCACTCACATGGGTTTTCTCACGCTCGATAAATGTGCATGTAATCTTTAGTAATTCTAAATAAAATACATATGAATTTAAGACCATGTTCGCAATTTTACATTTGGTTCAAAAATATAGCGCAGATTTATGATCATGAAAATCCATTAGAAAAACCCAAAAAGAATGTACGTAACGCATATTATGTACTCGTATCTCGAATACGTCACGTCGCACAGTGGAGTATTTCTAACGATTTAATTAGCCAAAACTGTATTTTAAAAAGTCATTATCAATTAAAATTAAGTACGTCATTTTAAGGATGAATACTAGCAGGACATGAAACTATATATATGGCTTTATGATATAGAGGCAGCAGTACTGTTAAAGTCCGACTTTGAACTTGACGTTCGTTTGGAATGCATATTTCTCCTCTTATTCAGACAAGCTATTTATTCTTGGACTCATGACACATTTGGAGAATTTAAGAATATTTGTTTGTCTTTTTGCACATTGTGACATTAGAGAAATTGAGTTTATTTACATATATTTTATTTTTTGTTTAAATTTAAAATTGTTTTTGTTATGTTTTTTAGGAGTCCCGAGATATTTCTCATAAGTGAATAGACAAAGCTTTAAGCTTTAAATGCCTCCCTAAAACGTTTCCGAGTTCTTCCGATTCTTCATGTTTTAGGCTCTAAAGTGTAGACATATTTTATTGGTCAGCTTAGTTTTTTTCTATTTTATAGATATATATATATATTTTAAATTTTCTATATATTTTTTTTATTATAATATTTGTTTTAATTTCCATTTTTTTCTTTTTTTTAAAATAAGCTCATAATAACTTCATTTACCCATATTTCATATTTTATTGGTCAGCTTAGTTTTTTCTATTTTATATATTTTTTATAAAATTCCAATACATATTACTTATATTACTAATATTGAGCACATAATTTTTTTTTTTTTTATTTCCATTTTTTCTTTCTTTTTTTCTTTTTTTTTTCTTTTTTTTTTTAAATAAGCTCATAATAACTTCAGTTACCCCAAATATAATTAACTGTCGAATATGACATAAATTAAAAGATCAAATAATTTTGACCAGATAGATTGGCTAAGTACTCCACTGTGCGTTAAGTTACGCATAAATACGGATTCGAAGAATGTGACATTTAGCATAAACCATTGTTCATGTGGAATTGTTTACAGCTCACAAATTGACAACGAGGAAGTGGATAATGAACAATGAATGTAAAATCCACTAAACCGGCTATAATGTTGTTATGTTTTTGTAAAATATAAACATTTAATTGTGAACTTAATTAATGTATTTATTTGTTCTGTCATCTATTCAGGAAATGGACCCAGTGGAATCTCGTTGTCGTACATGCTGGCTGGTCACTGGCCCTACTGGGACTCTGAACGTCTCAAAAAGCACACTGACGAACTGCTACGTGCCCGACTGAATTTCTCGGACAAGACACGCAGTCTGGTCACACACGATCTGCACGCACTGGCCGAGGGATTGGAGGGACGAAGCACAAATCCCGTTTCATTGTTGGTGAGTGCGTCTTTGCTCATTACTCTGGCACCACCTGAACCTACAGCGCAGACTGGTGCAAGAGCACAGAACTTAATCGATTTTTTTTTTTTTGCTAAAGTATATTTTATTTTTTTAGCTGGATAGTCTACAAAATCCATGCGCGGACTTGGGCATGGAACTACCGTCCATGTTGTATTACAAACACCACCCAGATAAGCAGGTAACACATTTAAAACACTTCCGCACAATTTCAATTTCATTTCCGAGTTGTTGTGTTATTTGAAGTTCTTGTTTTTAGTGTGTAATCATAAATCTAACAACTAATCTTCAAAAAAGATTTAAAGATAATTTATGGTTAGTCATATAGTTTAATTATTTGTGGTTAGTCACATAGCGAAGTCTCTCGATTGGTCGAAAACCGATTATCCGAATTACGATTAACCGAATTACGATTAACCGAATTACGATTGGCCGAATCTTGATTGGCCAAATGATACGACTGGCCAAATGATACGATTGGCCGAAAAACGATTGGCCAAAAAAAATGGCCTAAACACGATTGGCCGAATCACGATTAGCCGAAACACGATTGGCAGACACACGATTAACCGAATATATATCTCCCACTAGCCCATAATGCATTTACAAATTTATCCAATCGTATCATTCGGCCAATAGTGATTCGGCCAACCGTATCATTCGGCCAAACGTAATTCGGCCATTCGTGATTCGGCCAATCATATCATTTGGCTAATCGTATCATTCGGCCAATCAAGATTCGGCCAATTGAGATATGACCGTCGTTAGATTTTTCGATACTCTTTTAACCTACTTCCAGTAATCTGATCGGGCTCAAAATTTTGCACGTAGACTTGTTTGCAGGGGATAATATTTTTTTTAATTATTTTTTTTTTTTTTAAATTAAGATTTTATTTTTAAAAACATTTTTTTACTCTTGTTTTAAACAAAATGATTACTAATTAGATTTTAATCACTTCCTGAATATATTTATATTGTTTTTTTATTATTTTAAATGCCTTTTAATCTATTCTAATTGCTTCTCAATCTTGCTCCAGATCGATCACATCGTATTGGGCAAAGGACAACCGGGCGGGTCTTGGCAACGCATGGACCCAAACCTGCGTACACTCTCATTGTCCGCATGGATGTCACTGCCCGGACTGGATTTCAGCACCTGGGAGACAGCACACTTGACCAGCACGGCGGTTCCGTCTGTGCCATCACCGCGCAAGATACTGCACGAAAACAGTGCACTCACGAACAACCGCAACTATCGTCAGCAGTTGCTCTCGAAGAACCGCTTCGAGTGTGCCAAGTGTTCAGAGATTCGATCAAACCGTCAACGACAACGCAATCAAACAGTTGAAGTCATTGAGAACGGTTCACACGGTTGCAAATGCAGTAAATCTAGAACGAAAGGATCAAACCATCAAAAATCCGCTATAGAAACACCGCTTATAGTGGAACCAACTGTGACAACTGAAAATCGCTTGACAGACAGTCCGATCGCACTGCCACGAAGGAATCTGTCGTTGATGCGACAGGAATCGAAAGAAGTACAGACCAGAGCTCTGGTCTCTAAGGTGGCTGAATACTACAGGGACTACGTGAGCCAGATGAATTTGGACAAGTACTTTGTGAACGATACCATTGTGACAGCAATCGTGCCATTGCAGTGGCGCAAGAGTCGCTTCAAGGACGCCCGATGGATAGTG
Organism: Bolitophila cinerea; assembly: GCA_010015015.2. Lineage (NCBI taxonomy): Eukaryota > Metazoa > Arthropoda > Insecta > Diptera > Mycetophilidae > Bolitophila > Bolitophila cinerea. The sequence continues at coordinate 6,543 of JAAAKO020025264.1, forward strand.
CATGGGTATTAAGCAAACAGAATCATATTTCATTTTAGGAACACATCTCTAATTTTAAATATATCTCATATTGTAGAACACGATCCAATGGCAAGTCTTTTTCGTATGCTTGCAAGAACGTTGTTTTGGCCAATGGGGCATCGGACCTGGCCAATCGACTGGGTTTGCGCGGGGAGAACCTAGGAATGTCATGGATAAAACATGAGCTACCGCAGCTAGAGATCACGTTGGAGAATCTTAGCCCAAGCGAGCGATCAAGTAATATATTATACAGGTTTGCTGCCACCTTATGAACAGGGTTTTATATAATTCTTTGTTTTAGACCTTAAACCAGTGCTAGTCGTTGGGGCTGGACTCAGTGCGGCGGATGCAGTGACGATCTGTCGATCTGCCGGTGTACCAGTGATACACGTATACCGGAATCGCAACGCTGGTCTGGATAAAAGTCTACCCGAAAATGTGTACCCGGAATATCATACGGTAATTAGATAGATAGATAGATTCACCAATATAAAGGGTGTCCACCAATAAGAGTGCCCGATTAAAATTTGGCGACATTTTTTCTGGACAAGCGGCAGCTTTGAAATTTGACAGCTGTCATCTATGATTGTTCCGATTATTAAATATAGAGCGCTACACAAAAGAACAACGTGGTATAATTTTTTTAATTTTGGGGCTTAGAAAATCCGCACGTGATCCAAGATAAACAAATGCACCCCCAACGAGCCACTGTCTGGTGAGAAATTTGCGAGAGGTTTTATTGTAACTTTCCCCATTTTTGTAATGGGTTTTCACAATGATAACGCGTTGTTCTTTTGTGTAGCTCTCCATATTTAATAATCGGAACACAGCAGTCAAATTTCAGAGCTGCCGCTTGCCCAGAAAAAATGGCGCCAAATTTAAATCGGGCACTCGTATTGGGACACCCTATATAATGTTTGTATATACTGATACGGGTATTTATTTCTTGCAGGTACACAAAATGATGAAGGACACTTCCAACAAGTTCGAACTATACTCACCGCTCTCGGAGCACATTATTCTGGAGGTGTCAACTACACCGAAATCGCACACCGTCACCGTGCAGCACGTAAAGACTGGCGAGACAAAGAACTTGGAAGTCTCCTACTGTGCTATTCTGATCGGCAGTCGACCCGATCTGCGGTTTGTGACGCACGCCAAATGGGAAGACCAACCTGCTGCTGCTCGACTATTCGACCACGAACCACTGATGGAACCACAATGGTCTCTGCGTGGTCGCAAGCTATCGTGGTTCAAGAACTTGTGCGTCAAGTGCAAAAACCTGAACCTTTGCGATTGGTCCGGTGGTCGTGGGGAATACAAGAAAATGTGCGGGCACAATTTCACAAACTGTTGTGAATGCAACCGGTTGAACGGTACCAACATTGAAACAATTCCAGCAGAGAAGACTGTTCCAGCGGAAGAGCCATTATCGCTGTTACAACTCGGTGAGGATCCCTTGTTGCCCATCGATTGCAAGACCAATCCGATTGCTGTGAACAAGTACACAAACGAAGTGACGAATGCGCCAAGAGGTCTGTTTGCAATGGGACCTCTGGTGGGCGATAATTTCGTTCGCTTTATTCCCGGTGGAGCGCTGGCCATTACATCGGCGTTGCACAAAGAGAACGACTGAATTTTATTGATGGTCTAGCGCACGCAGTTGGCAGCACAATATAGCCGAATAGCTGAGGTGTGCTAAGGATGCACGCAGTTGCAGGCACACCAACGCTTTAAAAAACGTCGGCCCATCCCTCTTATGGCATCCGTCCGTTTACTGGAGTAAACCGGAGCGACCCCGCCGAGATGTCGCCACAATAATTCAAAATATATTTAGCATATGTTTTGTAGTTTTACGATTTTTGATATCAATCAATAATACTATAAATATAAATTATCCTGCACGAGTGTTTTGATATTGACACAATCGGGACTGTCCGTGCAGATCCAAAAAATATTTTAAACATTGTTGACCCCCCCATTTCTTATGATAGACTATATACGGTGCCTATATTTGTTATGAACATATATTTATATATACACAAACACACTCACAAACAAAACACAATTAGAACAAATCTCGCGTTATTATAAATATTTACGGACACAATGTTATTTTTTCTCTATTTTATAAATATTTAATATATATATATGTTGGCTAAGGAATTATATCCGCCCTAACTTTGTTGGCGCATTTGTGCCCCGATTTAATAAAATCTAATCAGGTTAAAATGGCTTGTTTTTTACTTAGAGCAGACCTGTAACTTTCGAAATAGAGGTCAATCTTCGGTCCACTCAAGGAAGGCGATAATTCATTTGGAGAGTGCGTTACAGCTTACATGTGTGTATGGCGAGGGAAGGGCATATTTCGCATAAAAAGAAGCAAACGGATCAAAAAGAAGGGGGGTGTTTAAATTCAATATGGCATGCTTCAGTTCGAGACCACAATGGAAGGCCAAAATGCAGTCTGGTAGATGCGCATCGTCTGATCTTGGTCGAATCGGAATAATTGCTTGGATTCGATTTCGATTTAACGGTTAAACAGTCCCAGATATATAGATAGATAATAATTTGGGAGATTGACCGCCTAGAAAGAAGATCGGAATGCAGGCTTCAAAAGTTGGGCCCATTATGCCTCTCCGCAGTGATATTGTATTATAGAGAAACAAATATCAGTTTTTATCAAACCAATTGGATGAACGGGCCCATACTTGTATGTCGATATCTTTGCTAATCGCCATTACCTACTGAAGAATCCCCATTCCCAATCTATTCTCCATTTATGAAATGACTAACGTTGAACGTATGGTGGATTCCCCTGATAGTTGCTTGTTTGCCATGCTTCTCTTATGAAAATTAAAAGTAATAACAATACAATTCATCCCTGGTTTAATAAAACTATTAACAAGAGAGACATATTGCAAAAAACAATTTGGAAACGTGATAGAAATGTTATAAGCCATAATAAATTCAAAATCTTACGAAATAAATCAACGCAATTAATACGTAGAGAATAGAAAAAAAACTATTCCCCAATCCTTACTTACAAATTTTCCTCTAAAGTATTATGGCGTAATATTCGTAAACTTAGCATTTCTTCGTCGTCTCCTAATCTTCTCCAATCTTTTTCAAATAAAAGTTTCAAAGAGTATCTTGTATCTTAGTTTCCTATAAACACTTCTAATAATACTTACTCCCACATACAGTACATTCCATAACTTCTTCATCAGTATTTTCATTTACAGCTGTCACTAAAGCCGATATATTCCTTGCGTTTTCGCAAGTTTCATCAACTGCCGTTGGACTTAACAATATACCAGCTACTTTTTTAAAATGCTGCTCCTCATTATTGCCCCATTTATACTCCATATTTTTAAGTTTGCAATTACATCCTCCACATTCCCCAGTGCATGTAAAAGAGCAAAAATTATACCTATACACAAAAATACTCGTTCCCAGGAGCTTAAAGGTTTTCGTCCTATCAGCATCCTCGTCCGGTTCTATCAAAGGTCTTCGTGAAGATCCTCAAAATGCAGATTAAACAGTTTTCAGTCACGAAACAGCAATCCTAAATGTAACTGATGACATAATTTGAACTTAAGATTAAACAATGCGCTCTTCTCATACTACGGGACTTTTCGAAATACAATTTCGCATTACCCTTCTGTGTCGTAAACTTGTCGACTTTTTGGGGTTTTCCCCAACATCATCTAGTCCTATATCAAGCTACCTTAATGACTTTCAGCAATGTGTTGGTTCTTCTGATAAAGCAAGCAAACATTTTCAAATACATTGGAGTTTCCTATTACTCATAATTTTTATAATATCTTGAAGTACGTTATATTATACCATGTATTTGTTCATTTTTGCTTCTAAAATTTGCTCTTGACCAGATAATCCGAGGCTTATCTGGTCAAGAGCAAATTCATTCATTCCGTCTTAAGAAAATGGCAAAAACTCAATAGTCCATATTCCAATATTGTTTTTTTACCCCCAAACAGCTTCGGGCGACTACCAAATTAAATTTACTGGGTAGACATCGAAAAATAATATGAAATGCTATTCCCAAACAAGTTCTGACGACAAATTATTTTTACTAAATAGAGATATATCTCAACTTTTTTGACGGAAAGTTAATACACAGTATGACAAACACATTTTTTTGTACAATGTTACCCTTGAACGAATTCGGACAGCTATCAAATAATTTTACTGGATAGACATCTATAATAAAAAAGGAATGTCCACCTCATTTTTTTGTTAGGAACCAAAATTATTTTACAAGATGGCATTTTTCTCTTAAAAAACATAATAGCATTTGTAGATTTTGTTTTACGTTACTTTTTTGATAGGCGGTATTTTTCCTATCCTTGAAGGCATTATCGTATGCTTGTTCTCGTCAATGTCCATCATTTTAAGCTTACCAAAAATATGGTTGAATACAAGTAACTGAAGTTGCCGCTTGATAGTGGTCCATCCAACAACTTTTCCAGATTGTCGCACTTTGGCTTAATTTCGCGTTTTCCACCATGATATCATACGAGGGAATGTCAATAGGTCTTTACAAAATCTAGGAGATGGCGCTTGAATCATCAAAACAATTTTGTTTCTAATAAGAACCCATCTTTAAATGACTACTGTTAAATTTTCAGCTATAACTATTGTGTGGTTTCTCTTTTACAATCGATTGAAGCAAACAACTTTGGTTATTTTTTAAAAATGAAAAAAAAACTATTTTCGTGCGGTCATAGATCCATCATTTGTGGTTGTGGACACAGTTTTCTTTGATGTGCAAGGCATAATCTCCATCGACTATATGGAGAAAGGAATGACGTTAACGGGTCAGTATTATTGTGCGATGATGCCTTGAAGGAGAAACGTCTTCATTTAAAAAAAATAAACTTTTGTTTCACCATGACAATGCACCAGCCCATTCGTGCCTCCTTACAAAAACTTCTAACTTGAGCCATCCAAAAGAGATGGCAGCTGCTAGTCGGCTACTTGTATTGTGTTTAAACGGTTTCACTCTGTTAGTGGGGTTGTTTTCGCTGAGCTATAAACAAGCCCTCCAATAAAGGTGTCACAGGCTACGGCTATCAGTGATAAAGCACTGACAAGACCATTAGCTTTATATTTAAAAAAAACTATTCTTTCTTGTGGGAGCGTCCCTAAAGCCCGCAAAAAATCCCAAAAAGATAAAATCGCAGTAGCGCGCTAAAAGAATTTAATTTTTCAGAGAATGGAATGACAGTAGTGGATGTTATAAAACTTTAAAAAACATATAATAACATATATATAATGATGGTAAAATATGCTTATATACAACAAAAAATAAACGCATCCATTTACATATTCAAATATAATCATAGAAATATATTTAGAAAGACCGCTGCCAAATAAAATTGTCCAACTTTGAAATAGTGAAGAATACCGATTTGGTTTAAAAAAAGAGGTTTATTTTTTGGCGGTTTACTTAGGTTTATTTTGGTTTTTTGGTTTTTCTGTGGACAATAGTAACCGAAAAAGGAAAAAGAATACTGAAAACAGACCAGTAGAAAAAAAAAACTACCAGAGTTGGCCGCTTATGAAGCTATGGTTGAAATACAAGGATACATATCCAAATTTATGGTTTCAGCTATGTCTTCATCGTCAACAATGAAAATGATATCTGTCTGCTTGATCATATTTAGTTTTTTCAGGCGTTAGAAAATTATGCAACACGCAGGATTTTTTACAATTAAATCTACGGTTGATACAGAAACTTCAATTATCCTTTAAAAAATTCTAAATCTTTTTGCAAGACGCCCAAATGCGCATTTAACTGTCATTCTTGCTGGACAAATTCGATAGTTGAATATATTTTGTTCAAGTTTCTGTTGTATTGTTTCATTAGGTCTTGTTTCATTTTTCATTCATGTTTCATTAGTGCAAAATCGTCGAATGCAATACAAAAAGTATGGGGTAGCATAGCTCTGACCTTCTAAAGTTCTTGGCATTGGAATATTAGGCTGTCCATTATTCCATTGCATCCTACATCAATAAATAAATATTTTGAATGTGCATCGACTAAGACAAATTAAATTGTGCTGAAGAATCCTTTGTAATTATAATAAAATTATCCAGACGGTAGAGCATTTACTCTTATTTCCTTGCCATCTTACTCGCCAAGGATGTTTGGAAACCACCAATAGATTTCAAAGTCTTTAGAAACTTTTGTCTATTCCTCTATAGTGTCTATAGAGTCTTAAAGAACATAATTTAAAGCGTGCTTAAGTACATTTAGTTTCAAATTAAAAATACCTTTAAATACAGCGGTTAAAGAGCATCATACACTGCCACCGCAACACTACAGGAATAAAACTCCCGACTGTCTTTCGAAACACTCTTGTCAAAACCTTAATGTTATCGCTAGTTTTACTCTCGCTGAAATTGCATCTCTCATAACCGTATTATTTTACATATAGTAAAAGGAGCAACCAAAACGAGACGCCAAGTGGTTGGCTTCCGGGTGGTTCCTTACTGGATTAAGGGCCTTGGGGACGCATGAGAAGTCTGGGCCTTGAACCGGCGTGAGACCAGCTCTTGTTTGGTGTTTTTTGTAAAGTTTACGTTTTGTGTGTTTTATCTTGGTAACAATTCCTGAAGAGGCATCTTGCCGACCAGCTGCTGCCCTAACCAGGCAAGGGAAATGCGGGAGGAGTGCCGGCCTTAAAAAGGCGGCTGACGTGTCATTTTTTTGTCGAAGCTCCTCCTGTCGAGGTGGTTTCCGTTACAGTCTGTGTGTTATTGTTGTTGTGAGGCAATAATTCGCTAAAGCGTAATGCATTTCACCGAACAAAAGCAAATCCTTCATAGCTCATCTTCTAAATCGTGTTTTATACGTTTTGATAAAAACGGATTAACCCCAAATTGTGGAGATTTCCTCTTTTTGTCTTTTTCGTCAGAAAGTCTTTTTAATTCTGGTAAGACAGCGATAGACGCTAAAACTATCTGTTGATCAATACTTCCCATCGTTAAAAAATGAATATTAAAAATAAAGAATATCATTTTAATTAAATTTCAAATGTAAATATATGTTAGGAAAAAAGTCCGTATTCCAAACCCGTCGCCATTTTGTACATTTAATGACGTTTCTAGACATAAAATAAGTCCGCATCCTGACATAATTTTTGTATCGTGGAGGCACAGAGTACCATATGAAAATATCGTAATTGGAAACCCAATAGTAGGTACACTAAATATCAGAGCCCTTAATGCATTAATGCATGAACGAGATATGTTTTACGTTTACAAAAAATAGATCATCTTGGTGCACAACGAAATAAAATACTTGGCTGCTCTTTAAAAAAATACCTTACATATAGATGATGCTTATTCACAAAAAGCTTTTACAACCTTGAATTCCTTAGTATCTTTATGAAAAGAAGTTGCCTATCTTGGCTGCAAAACCAAGAAAAAAAGTAACAGTTTTGGTTTTATTGTTATGTCAGTATATTTTGAATCTTTATATACTTCTCTTAGGACTCACAAATATGATTATTATTTTTTTCTTGCTTTTAAAACAAAAACTCAAAATTATAATTGCGTTTAATATAGTAATAATAAATAAAGTCCTATACATTACAAAACATGGCAGTCTACCAACTAAATTCTAAATAACAATTA
>JAAAKO020025275.1:0-14228 GCA_010015015.2 Bolitophila cinerea
TAAAAAGCCGGATGGCGTGTCATTTTTTGGCGAAGGCTGTCAAGGTTGTTCCCGTTACATAGTTTTAGAAGAACAATTCTTTTCCATTTTTCATATTTCAGAGAGAAATTGATAAATTGTATTTATTGATTTTCTGCCTTTGTTTTTTTAAACATAAGAAGCGGTATTTTTTATGGTATCTTATGAACTATAATAAAATCTTTCGTTTCTCATATTTTTAAATAGAACATTTTGATTCCATAATGTAATAAGCCAATTTTCGTTCTTTAACCTCGTAACGATCATTATTATTATGTATATTTTTTTGATCTCACTGCACTAATTATTTCTAACCAATCATTCATAACAAACACTTTTTCCGAAGCAGCGCAGTGAAGTAAAATTAATTGATTATGTTCTTAAGTACAAGTGACGCTTATAGTTAAGTTAACTACCCAAACAACAATTAACAACTTGGGTTAAAATGTAACCAAATTTATTACATTAAATTTAGTTGACACGAAATTAAAAATAAACTCCATTGCAAATAACAGGTTATTAACTCTAGGTTATATCTCCCTGTTATGTAACATTACGTTACAACTTAGCAATAACCCGGATTTTAAACGCGTTAGATTAAGTTTAATGACTATAACAATGATTAAAAAGCGTTAGATTGCAACTAAAATCCAACATTGTTAGTTTCACAGCCGTTACTTTAAACGTCGCACAAAATTTAACAAAAATAAAACTTGTTAAATTAACTTTTAATTTTTAACAAGAGTTGTGAAAATAGTTGTGTTTTAAGATGGGGCACCTGTTTTTATTTTTACACATTTATGCTGAAATTTTTTTTTAATACAAAAACCTTTTGATCTGGGTTAAACATAAGAATTTATTTTACCTATTTCTAATAAATTTTCAATTGATTTTTTTAAGTCAAAATAATCACTGTAAGTTAAGCTAAAATATTCATTAACTTTAGAATAACCATTTTGATTTTTCACAAAATATTAGAAAAATATCGTTTAAAACAATGTATATAAATCATCACAGACATACACCATAGCTCTACATAATTTGAATCATGATCTTCGCCAAGATGAGTTTTAAAGCAAACAATAGTATATACTAATTCATTTGTTGTAGGATTTATACATAATACTGTGCTCCAGATTCAAAGGTAAGGTCCAAGCTGATTGAATACCGGGTCAATATTTATAGGTGAGCAACCTTCGCAAAAGCTATAAACCTATTAAAAAAATTCCATCTATTATTTAAACACAATCGAAATGCTCAATTTAAGATGATTCGACGTTCTTAAATCTCCATTCCTTTTAAATCAAATAGTATATACTATAGTAAATATACATTCCGTACACAATCGGTTGCAATTGGCGTGGCCGTCGCCACATTTTATAAAATAAGCCCGATACTGTTAATTTGTTATCGTTTTCTTGGCGGTGCTGCACAATTGCATTGGCTTATAACATATAGATGCACCGCGCGTGCGCTTGACCTTTGCGAGGTCGTTACACATTACGCGAATGGCGTGTACAATAATTCAGGCCTGTTTCTAATGTGCATATTATATTCACGTGTACCTACATATATATATTGATATGTATGTATTGTATATTGTATATTATATCTCTCTCGAACGTAAACTGTGTATAATATGTATCTCGTAGTATGTGTATATTATTTGTAAGCATTTTAAAGCAACCTATTAAACTATGTGTATTATGTGTTTACCGCTCTCTCTTTACACACATACATACATACATATTACATATTGACGATCGATTCGAGACTCTTGTGTACATGCTGTTCACAGTCAAATAGAAAGAGCCAAGGATATATATTTAAACGTGTGTAAGTAGAGCGTTTTAAAGGTATTTTACCACTCGCCATTCGATTTAACTATCGCATCGTGATCTTCCGATCTTCATTATCGCAGAATATCTTAATACTATATAATATATATAAATAAATGCATATTGTGTTGTATATATATGTATTATATATATATGTATTATATATTATATATGTATGTGGTAAAATGTGTAAGTGGTGAACTGAAATTCCACAACTATATTTTTCAATTATCGTAATCGTAGTTATTGCGGCAATCTTTTAACTTAACTTGTGTTATACACCTGAAACGATAATATCAAAAGATAGTTCTTACAAAGATACATGAATGAGACAATTTTAAAGATTATTGAATTATTGAAGAATACACGAAATTATCATTGGCTATAAAATTTATTAATAATACCAAATTAAAGAAATTACAATATATAGTAGAGTTAACATACATTAAAAAAGATAATAATTTAGACTTTTTCATTAAAAAGCTAATATTTTTGGTGTCTGGAAATAATTATTTAAAAAAAAAAATGTAGATTTGTTTAGAAATATCACCTATTAGTATTTCAGCGTAATTAGTTTTTTTCAGGATCACAAAGAAACAGTAAAATTGTTTTCATTAGCTTTTAGAACCTCAGAATTGGAAACACTTTATTTATTTTTTATTTTTTTGTGATTAGCTTTTACCTATTCAGATCTGACATTAATTCGCTGACTCAGCAAAAATGGAATAACCTCGCGCTGGAGAACTGCAATTGCAGATTTAACTCGTATTTGCATTTCCTAATATATGTGATAATATTTCGCAAGAACATCTAATTTTCACTTCTTAATCGAAATTTCCCCAAAAAAAAACTTTTTTCTGCTAATATCAAAAATGAAAATCAATAAAGTTTTTCTTAAATATTTTATTCTTCAAAAACTTAATGACAAATAATTTATTATTGTATAATCGTGAAAATGCTAATTCTTGGTATGCTAATGACTAGAGACCGGATAAATAGTTAAATTTTGAAAAGATATCTTTACGAATTAAGTTTTTCCCATTTCACATAAACAAAAAATAGTTTGATTATTTTTGACTATTTCACTTATTTCACCTATTTTGACTATAATAAACCTAAAATATAATTAACTTTTTTAGTATTTATATTAACATATGGAAATATTTTGTTTTCTTGATTTATAATAATAGATTTAATTTTTTTATAAAAAAAAAAATGTGTATATTTTTTATTGACTATTTCTGTTTTTATCGACTATTTTTGTATTTTTTGTACTTATTATAAATATTTTTTTATCTATTAAAACATTTATGTAACTTTTTCCATTATTTTAGTGACTTTATATCCTATCTCTACTAATGACATAAAAGCAAGTTCAAAAAAATACTTAAAAAAAATAAAAAAGTTTTGAAGATTTTTTATAAAATGCCAAATAAAAAAAAAATATGTAAAATTTATTTAAAAAACATTTTATAAAATATTAAAACACTTTTTTTATAAAAAATCGTATGTCGTTTTTTATTGAATAATTCAAAAGAATGAATTAATACAAATATCTTTAAGTAGTTTTTATCACCGTATAATATTAAATAAGGCAAATAAAAATATACACAAAAATATAAAATATTTAAATAAATATATAGAAAATATCGAGGGCTTATATTAAGTTCTTTATGCAAAAACACAATTTTTCAGGAGTGCAAAAAAACAGTTTTTTCTGTCTTTAAGTATATTTTATTATAAAAAAAATGTTTTGCTAAAAATAAAAAGTTTAGAGCTATGTTAGCTAGATTGTCAAGAATCGTATGGATTTCTTCGGTGAACAAACTGGGCCTGGCATAATAGCTGTAAAAGTGTACACGGTTTACTTTTGCCCTTAAATATAGATATTATTCGGAAGATTGAGTAACTTTTGAGGAAATATGTCTGAATTCCAGGAATTTTTAAGCAATTTTTCAATAGTGTTTTTTCCGATTCCACACAAATTTAATTTTGCCTAATCCAAATAACTTTTTGTTGGAAATTCTACCGGTAGGATGATAGTTGCGATCTGTGTTCCGAAGCGCCCGCCGCCTCCGTACTTAGCCATACTGCATCGTTTTTAATTCTTATATGCAGTTGGCTTTGATTGCCGCGCTTACATCTGCCGTAGATGTTATTTCATCAACGTCCCTTAGTTCCACCATGGTGCGCTAAGTGTATTCACTTTTGCTTTACCATCACTGAGATTCCCTCAAATTGTATCCTTAAAGACATATTTTCACCCGATTTATTGAGTTGAAGCAGGAGTTCCTTCTTCTGGGTTCTTCTTATAAAGGTCAAGCTTTCCTCTAACTTTTGATTGTCTTGGATCAGTCTTGATCCTATCTCCCCCCTGACATTCGCTATAGGGTCGAGGCTTCCTGGGTTTGTTTCTTGGATGGCTTCGTTTTTCCTATAGTAGTCTTATGTTTTCTTTGGAAGGAGGGAGGCCATGCGAGGGTTAGCACAGATTCTTATGATGAATCGTTATAAACCTATGAGACGTGAGACGTTAAAAAAATCGGCACTAAACTTTAAGCGCATGGACCTCGGCTTTAATTACGGAATCTTAACAGGACACTTTTAACTAAATAAGCACCTCTATAGGTTTGGAGCCCGATCATCGGTTCATTTTCACCCGCACTAGATTTCCCGTGATGAACTGCAACGCCTCCCTCTTGGGATGATCGCAGAGTTGGATTACGACCGTCTCTAAGAAACGGGCGGTCTTGCTATAGTTTACACAATTTAAGTTCATTGGCATTCATAAAATGAAAGGCAATAAAATGAAATAGTTCACAATATTATTTTCATGTTTGAATATATGTTGGATTAGAATGAAATTGCAAAACATCAGTTAAACTTACTGGAATAGCATAACCAAAATAATTAATTATACGCAAAACAAGCTTATGGCAAAATGTTATATTTGCAACAGCTCAATCACGGAAGAACTCTCTTCGATCAAATCGCACGGAAAGGCAGCTAGGTACATAAAAACGAAGCCCAAATATCCTCAAAGAAACAGAACTCAATGAAAAACTTTTTTGAGGCCAGGCCAAGTAGCTCATCTAAAGAACCTGAATCAGCAAGTGTGGCCACTGCCGAAGTTCTTCTCTGTGCAATAATAAATGAACACAACATCGCTTTAAAGGCGATGGATCTTTTGATAAAAAGTGCTTCATTGATTCAAAAGTAAGTACACATTTAAATTATTAGCATTTTAAAACGCGACAACATATTTTTCTTATTTGTTGGAAAAGTATATAGAATTGGTGTCACAAAAAATAAACAGAATACTGTTGCGTTCACAACTTTGGCTAGAAACTATATTCCCGTGTGATGATACAACCAAATTGGTTTTAAAGAATTATAATATTCTTAATCTACTCAATAATTATTTAAATTAGGTTTTGTGTACTCAGGAGGAGGTTTTAAAAATAAAAGAATTCTATTTTTAATCCAAAACGCAAAAAAAAAAATTCACAACAATTAAAAAAAAACAGTAACTTAGTTCTATCATCACACGGAAGTATAGTTTTTTACGCTGTTTTTATGTGGAATTATTATTGTGGTATTCTCTGTTTGAAATTGCCAGCAATGGCCGATTGCATAGAGAGGGCTTGGTTGCAAAGCCGAAAAAAATTAAGATCTGTGTCATAATTGATGAATCGTCCGATGTATCTACAAATAAAGCCATGTGCATAGTTGTTCGCTATTATGATAGCGATAAACAACAAGTAGTTAGCCGTTTTTATGATCTCGTTGACATATTTCAAAACGGTGAAGAAATTGACACAGCTGCTGTTAATACAATCGTTCAAGAATTTTGGCATTCCAACGACCAACATAATAGGATTCGGATCGGATGGGTGCAACTCTATGATGGGAAACTCAGTCATGTCGCGATGGCTTTCTTTACATTAAGAGATAAGTCGACTACTTGAACAGTGGAATGCTTTGCGTCTGTTTTTCGTCGACGAAGCATTTACAGAGCGCCTATCTGTATAGCTGACCGTATCGTATTAAACCTGAATGATCCAAAGGTCAAGTTATTTTTTCTATTCCTTGACTGGATACTGCCAAAGTTCAATAAACTTAACGCCTATTTTCAAACCGAATGTGTGTAATAACCATGTGTGATTCCTATAAAGATTTCCTAAGTTCATTCTTAAAAAGTCAAAACATTGGCCGAAATCTTGCCGATGTGGATTTGACCAAAAATCAGAACAGCTTGCTAACAAGAAATGTATTTGGGTGCTCAAGTTTTAATCAAACTTCAAACTGTTGGAAATACTATTAGGCAATTGGAAACCGAATTTCGAAACCGATGTCGTCTGTTTTTGCAAGTTGCTTGTATTCAAATGAAAAATACGTAAGATTCCACCGATAACGTCATGTCAAAACTGTAAGTAAATAACCCAGAAAAGGCACTGTCAACTGCAATACGTTTAGAATGGCCATCGTTGATTCGAATGCGTTTAATTTTGACACGTTGCGCAGGGGCTAAAAACCCTAGACATTGATGACGAGTGGCGTAATATATGACATTCTTTTGCAAAATAATGCGTTAAAGATAAAGAACAAGAAAATTAACGGTTGCCCTAACTTTGAGCCAACTAAAAGGATGATAGCAGCCAATAACTATGAAATTTACATACGGTTACCATTTGGGTTCAGCTAAAATACAGGACCATTAAATGTTTCTTTTAAATGTATAAGTAAAATTTATAAAATGCAGAACAAAACATACAAAATGTCCTGTATATGTTGAAGTAATCAAAGAAAATATACAGTACATCGTGCTAAAATACAGTACTGTCCTGTAAAATACAGTACTAATGGTCACCGTAAATTTACAACAAGTCATACCCAAACAATAAGATAAAGATTTCAGACGAAATAGTTATGGAAACAGCAATTTAAATACAATAATAATTTTTCAATTGAATTTAACTTACAAACAAACATTATAACATATTATAAGTAAAAAAAAACAAACCGTTATTAAAAATACTAATTGCGTTTTTATTATGATAAATTTTAACAACATTGTTTGCACGGAACTACGATGATACAAATCATACATTATTCTTATTTTTATAAATTATAATAAAAATATATTCAAATACAATTAGTTTGAATATAGTACAGGATTTATTGGCGGGTAAAAATATACCAAACAACTTACAATTTGTACTTTTTTAGATTGGCAACACTGGTAAGTGTGTAGAATTTTTGTTCAGTAAAAATATGGCAGCCCTAAATGGGCCCTGCTGGTAGCCTTCGTGCTATACTAGTCTCTATGAGACGGCCCCCAGCCCTCTTTATTCTCATCATGCTGCCAAATTAATGGTTCCCCTATATTAAGCGTACCTTGAGACATCCCTGCAATATTACCCTAATAGTCAAGTCTATAAGATACATCTCTTGCTTATTGAGGTAATGGAACACTGCTGACGTCAGCCCAAATCATCAAATTAATTCCGAATCTCAAATTATACTAGCGCGTAATTTCCTTTGGATCCACCCCGGTTATTTTAATATTCTATACTATAAACTGACACTTTACGTGCTGATTGTGGTCTGCGGGTGATATCTTTAAATTTTATAATCATATTGTGGGCGATCTCTGATGTATATAGAACTTATTGCATTCACAATTAAGTAATGTGGTCGATAGATAAAATTAAAAATGTAAAAATAAAAATGATTGAATTCTTAAGCCACTTAAGATTTTAATTTTTTTTTTAAATTGTTCTCCATTTTGTATATCCAATATCACATTTATTTTCTTGTCATATAAAGGACTGTATTCATAAAAATAGCAATTGTTCTTATTAAAAATTCGAAGCAATGAATTAAAATCGTATGAAATATTTGTAGCAATTTCTGAGACTATTGGATTAATATAAATTGCTTTTTTATGGAATCAAATAAATTATGTTGTTCAGTGAATAGAAGGGTTATATTATCGAAGTAGAATTCAGGAAGAAACGAGATAGCGCGTAAGAGAATATCAAATTGCAATAGGGTTTAAGATCCTATAGAATATCTTAGTCATTCCCACCGAAGAAGCAAGTCCGATTTTCGCAGTCCCTCAAACTTGTCTTCAGATTTGTGCATTCTTTTTACTCCTCTGAACTTGAAATTTATTTCGTATTGTAATGCTAAAAATTATAAATTCAATTGCGATTATCTTTATAACGCGTCTAGATGCAGAATTGATACATATTGCCATCTCTAGGAACTATTTATTCTAATCTTTTTAGAGTTTCCTGTAAAAGTAAGAAAACATGGTGCCCAACGTTAGGTTAACTGCTCACAAGGAATGGTGTTATATTTTTTTAATTTTAGCCATTTGATTTATTCAATTTCATGTTCAATTGGTGTCTGCACTGCTGTCCAGGTAAATTCGCATGACACAGCTATCGAATTTCTACTTACTCGTAAGACGGCCGCACGTCTTGCAAGAAACTATAAATTACATAGCTTCTATGTATTATAAAAGCAAGTATGCGTAGGTCTGCCTCTATAGAACAGAAAAAACACATAGACCGGCACACACACACACGAACACGGCACACACACACACGAACACGGCACACATCAGGTACAAGGCATAAATATCAATAATTTGCTTAGTAATTAATCTATCACTACCTTAAACGATTTATAATAATAATACGTGGCGTATCACGTCGTGTACTCTGTAACATTGTATCTCTTTGTATATACTATATATACATTAAATATACGTATATGAGTATATATTTAAGTAGGCATTCTCCGAGTAAAGTAAATACGAAAGACGTGTTCACAAATCCTCACAAACTCTTCTATACAGATATTTATATATTATATATATTTTGCATCTGAGTGAATATCTGTATTTTATATGGCGTGTATATACCTTTAGATACACAAACCAGCTTCATAAAATACACACATTATTTTATATGTACAAAATTGAGATCAATACACGATCCATGTAGAAACAATATCGATCAATTGATCGGCGCGTGCGCCAGGTCGTGATCATGCTAAATGGCTTGTGCTTTTTCTTTTTTTTTGTGTGTTTGTTCTGCCAAACTGAAGTACAACGAATTTATATGCCGAAGATTGTTGTGTACTGTTTTTCTATATGTTGTATATATATATTTTATATATACATAAACACATTATACGTGGCGGTGCATTCTTCGTTAAAGCATTCTTAAATCTCGCAAACGCGAACCTCTCTGCTCTGCCCAGCGCACTGTGCACGCTTATAATTGCATAGTAAAACACTGCTCTATTTCATATTCTTCGGCAGACACACACACACACACACACAAGCATATCACATATAAAACACGAGCATCTTTTTATCGATGCTCTAGCTTGCGATTAATGCGCCGGACACAACAAAAAATCGCCCCACTCGCCGCTCGTTTAATTAAAAAACACAAAAACACATTCTTGCATTAAGCGCACCGCCACCATCGCCAGTGAGGTGCTTAAATAAAAATAATATAAAAACACCGCTTAAATTGTCCAGATATGTATTAATTAACCGACACCTGTGCAGCAGGTAGCCAGCGCAAGTATACAGTACAGGTACACACACCCCGTTTACTTTAAGGTGCTTTTGAATCGCTTTTAGCACAGTATTTATGTACACACATACTACTATATATAAAATACACACTCGTTTACTCGTTTGTTGTGCAAAAGCACAATGCATTAAATATAATATGCGGCCAAAGTACTTGTTGCACACCACAAACACATACACACAAACACACACATATATTTATATATATATATATATATATATATGCGATCCCGAGATGAGCTCTTGCGCGCTCCCGTTTTTACCGATTAATTAATATTCAACTTATCATTATCGAGCCGAGATTGCGCACGCGATAATGTGAGACTTTAAGATTTGTTTTTGTTGGTATTCGAAATAAATCTGGTCGGTTGATTGCGTTCAACGGATTATAGTTTTATTTTTGTTATCCTGTTAATTTATAAATAATTTCTTATGTGAATGTAGAGAAGATAAGATGCGGCTATTCGAAACTTTTGAATGATTTCTGAGGGCAAAGTAGTGGAGGGCTAATTATGGCGTATCAGTAAATGGTATGTGTAATTAAATGTATCTAAATTCAATCTTCAATTATAAGTATATTGATCACAATACAATATTTGATAAGACGTAAATATTACGTTAGATGTAAAAATAAGTTTGCACATAAAAATCACGGCGTCACATACAAAAAAAAACCTTGGAACATAAATTTTATATAATTAAAATAGTGTAGTTTAAACATGCCCATGTCCTCTTCTGTGTTTAAAGAGACCATCAATGGATAATTTCAGCAGTTCTAGGTCTAAACATAAGGAAACGACGTACTTCCCAGGTAGAGAGTTCCGGCAGGTTGATGAGGGAGAGTTAGTTTTCGCAGTGATGGTTTAACAAGCGTACGTAAGGTGAATAATAAGTTTATCGAAAATTATTAAGTTTTTTCTTTTGATCTGCTCACACGTGATATCCAACTGAATTCCAGGAATCCGCGATATTACCGACCTTCCCCTTATAAAAAAAGGTCAAAGTAATAAAAGCGAAGTTGTTGCAATCGTTTGTGCAAGTGTGTGGTTTTCATCACGGTTCAACAAATTGTTTCCATAGGTGCCTCATTTCACGTTCGTTGAGTGCTCAAGTATCTGGCCGGAGATAGGACTGCTCGTTTATCTATCCAAAAGGCCGACAAACTAACGCCGTGAAACATAACCCATTTAGGTCGAGACGGTTATCAAGAACATATCCAGTCATCGGGCCGACGCACGGTCACAAAATGCCCGCACCAACCGTCTCCTCATCAATTTTCAACGCAGCGGTGGCGTTATATATTAGCGTACAAAAATTAGTATAGTTCATAGTATTAGTTTATTTACAATATCAAAACCCGAAAATATTGAGAAACTGGAATCGTCGGAAGCGAATTATTAATTTTGATCTCAGAACAGGGTAATGAAAATTTGGTTTCCTGGGAAAAGAATATCATCCGTTTTATTGTTTGATATTTTTTCTTATATTTGATTAATTTTTTAATAATATTTTTGTTTGCTCATTGTGCTCATTGCTACTGCACAAGGCAATATTTACATTTTTTAAAGATGGAAAACTATTCAATACAAAAATCTGTAAGCAAATATCGTGATCTTAGAAGGAAAATACATTAACTACGTTTCAATGAAAGCGGAAAACTCAATGTAAAACTAAAATGTATCTAAAGAATTAAGTTTTTAAGTTTTATCTAAAAAAAAGTGTTACAAAAAGTATAGATGACAGAACTAACATTTTTTGATTTTTAATAATATAAATTGAGGTAATATTTAATAAATTACTTAAAAAACAATGAAATTCTTTGGGAATTACCTATCAGAAAAAACTGTATTTTTTGTTATGTTAGGACCATATAACATTATATTTTATGTCGATGTGTGTGTGTGAGTGTGCGTGTGTTCGTATGCATATTGAACCAGTTTCTACTTCTTCGTTTGTTTTCAATTCTTTAATAATTTCGGAAGGGTTCTTAAAGCAAAAAAATCTTTATATTTCTATCTATCTTTTAAGTATATTTTAAATAAATGTTTCATTACAAAAAACACACAAAGCGTTTAGTGTGATTTCCACCTTTTTTTAGAAATTTTATTTAGTTAAAATCTATTAGGAATTGTTAGATCCATCTCCAATAAATTGAGTTTTTTTAATATACGCGTATAGTAAAATATGTAATTTAAAGATTCTGTTATATTTTTTTAAAAATTCTCTATATTAGTTTTGCTTGTCTTTGATCTTGCTTGAGCGGATTCTAATGTGGCCTAATTAACCGACTTCCTGTCATACAATCGAGCTGAAACTTGGCCTATTGACTTGTTGCCGATGATAAAGCGTTCTATTATATTTTTCACTGTTTCCACTCTCATTAGGTGACCATTAATGTCCAATTCCATTAATTTAATTTAATTTAATTTTAACATATTTGCTGCCCAAAACATTTTTTGGGGTGGTCAATGTTCGTTACATATACCAAGAAAAAAAAATACAGAATTTATATAAAAATCTTTGTTTTCTAAGGTTGATTTTTAAATTAGTTCTTTTTTCCCACAATTCTAATTAAACTGTAATTTAGAAACAAATTAAGCTAAATGAAATGTTATAAAATGACTGGTTTCCCTCTTTATAAATAAAATCAGGTATTCCCGATAATAAAAACTATAAATACATTTTTTGGCCCACTTTTTCACGCTATATCTATTGGACCAGGAATCACAAGATTGGTATGGATTGCTCCTATGTTTATATAAAATGATTATTTAGATACACACACAAGGTGCTTATTTTAGTTTAAAAATAATAATAATAATATTATTTATGTAGCTCTTCTACTAAATCCGTTTTGAACATTCGATAAAAAGACTAGTTTTCATATAATATACTACTTCTATTAATTTGATTGTAACGTATCATTTAAATTTTCTGTAAAATTGTAATTATGACATTATGACCTCTTTTTAAAAACAGTATCCATAAAAGCATGTTATGCTATGAGGAAAGTTGTAAACAGTATAATAAAATACAAAAAAAAAATGTTTACAACGTGTTGCTGCCCCTCCAAAGACCCTATTTTTTCAAATTTCAAGTTACTTGTACAATGTACACACTAATCACTAAATTAAAGGTTGCCAGTAGATTGCCGACTAAAATAAATCTATATCAAAATCTTTACTAAATTATAAAAATAAAATATATATATACTATGTTTAAGGTTACATAATGTCCACAGGCATAAGGTGCATAGCCATTAAGTCAGTTCCAAACGGACGTTATTTGTCCAAAAACACGAAATTTATGCTTCTGCTCTTTTTTATTCGCAGGTAAATAATATTTTAGATTTAAAACTATTGTTTTTGATACTATTTTGCTTGTTTAATTTTAAAAGTATCAAAATATTATTATTATTAATTTTATTTTAGTAAATCATTATTAATATAATTTTATTCATAAAATCAATTATTGTTTTTTTTGCAAAATCATGAAAAATAGTATAAAAATCAAGTACAAGACAAGAAAGAGTATAGAAACTGAGGCATTAAAATTTAAATTTGAAAAAGCTCTGGGTCAGACCTGTATGGACGCTCTGAAGGTTAAACAAATTGTCCCCAAAAATCATTGAAATTGATTTTTAAGTGTTTCCTTAAAAGGGGTATGCGGGGAAACAAATATTCATTTCGTGATAAAGGCTATCTTTCCTACATTACTAAAATTATATATTGTATATGTAAACTAATATAAAATTGATTTTTTTGGTAGGATTGTATAAAAATGATTCGTTTCAATAAAATAAAAATGCTGTTTCAATAAAATACAAAGTAAATCGCTTGTCCTTGAATACAATTCTTACGTTAAATTCAATATAACGAAACCACTATTATAATGTACTCTGTAATTTTTTTTTTATTTTCTGGTTTTGAGATTATTATAGTAGATTAAATGTTCATTAGAATTGTTTGAAATGTGACCGCCCACTTATTTTTTTTTTTTCAGAATTTTATATTCATGTTTAACCCTCGACCAAGAGTTATTGTTCTCTATTCTATATAATATATAATAAATTTTACTGACTGTTTAGTTAGTATTTAATTGCAGGACTAGGATTTAAAAATTATCAGACTTTAGTCTACATGCTGCTACAAAAAAATATACTCCTCTTAATATTTTGAATGGGTTACCACATTATAAAAAAGTGTAATTTGAAATAAAATATTTAGATCGGAAACGTCAAAAAAAAAACTAAAAATGCCAAAATGTTCAGTTTTATTCCCACATCACAATGAACATATTTTAAGGGTTGTCAAATGTCCCATCCTTTAGGGATGCTTTAAATTTGTATGAAAATTCCTAATGTTACAAAAAATAATAGAATCAATTAAATGATTTGTTTGAAAACTAACTGCACGATTTTTCGTTAATGATTTTTTTTAATTCTTTGTCCAAAAAAATATTATTGTGAGTATAAAATCCAAAAAATGCAGTTATTTACAAAAAATGTTTGATTCTATTTAAAAAAATATATACAAATTTAAAACAACCTAAAAAAGGATTGATCACCATAAAAAAACTGATCATTTTTCGTATTCAGTTTTTTTATAGGTTAATTTAAGATGTATTTTAATTTCCGAGGCCCGTAATTAAATACTAGATACAAAGTCAGTGAAATTTCTTGTATTTTCTATAGAAATATTTAACCCTTGTAGTTTGAGGGTTAAACATCAATTTAAAATTCTAAAAAAACATCT